>CM064881.1:30708139-30945287 GCA_003313485.2 Penstemon barbatus
GGTCAATGGATCATTTGTTGATGATATGAATCTGCATACGAGTTCCTCTATACCCAACATGAGTCCACAGAGACTTTCTGGCTATCCCCAGTCAGTCGGAACTCATATCAAAATATAGATGTTCTCGCACCAGATAAACCCTATCATCTCAAGTTGTTAGGGATCGTTCCTCGTATACTATTGTAAATTGGAATAACTTCAACCCCGATATGCGACTACCGCTTCCATGGTGAGTTATTTCCTAATTGGGGTATTCAGTGCACTTGCCATCCCAGCAAGCCACCCACTTATGTGTATCGACTATCCCAGTCACGCTCGTGGACCCCAGCGTCCTCCAGTTCATCGGAGTATACACAATAGTGAGAGTCTAACCGAATCCAACGATGTCCTATCTCGATTGGATTCTACGACTCTTGAATATGTTCTAGATCACGGCCTTAGGGATCAGTCCACGGGTTGTCCCATAGCCCTGTGATCTAAGGACTTCTATCCTTATGCGTAGACAAATATTACATAAGATAAAGTTGACCATTTAATAAAAGTGCATTTATTAATCTAAATTGAATAGTTCCTTATTAATTACAATTAATGCTAGCCATACAGCTGGCTTGCAGGACACCTATAAATTTCCATTGGTCATATTATGTGGTGTTAATAACCACTTGAACACCTGTGTTTTTGGAGCAGCTTTAATGTTCAATGAAACTATAGAATCATATAGATGGTTGTTGAAAACCTTTCGGGAAACAATGGGATGTGAAGCCCCCTTATCTATACTGACCGACCAAGATGCAGCAATGTGCGCTGCTATAACTATGGAGTTTCCTACTTCAAAACACAGGATTTGCAGCTGGCACTTAGAGCGAAATTGTATGCAAAAAGTACAAATACAAGCCTTTGTTGATAAGTTTGGAAGTTTTCTAAAGGACAACATTTCAGTTGAACTTTTTGAGGAGAAATGGGCTTTGTTGGTTTAAGAACATGGAGTTGTAGAACATCCTTGGGTGATTGAAACATTCTCTAAGAAGGAGACATGGAGTGAGGCACACTTTCGAGGTATATTTCTTGAAATTATGAGGAGTACTCAAAGAGCTGAATCGTTGAACTCTTTATTCAAGCAGCGGCGTACAAATGGGTTTACGATCACTGAATTTATGAAGTACTATTATCATTGCCTTGATAAAATTAGAGCAAACTTTTTGGTGAATCAACAAATTTGTGAGAGATCAAATCCAACTTTGATCCCCACCACACTAACGAGTCTTCAAAAATATGTTGTCTCTATATATAGCAAAGATGTTTATAAGCGTGTTGAAAAAGAAATTTTTGAAGCTCAAGGGCTCGTTGTTGAAGAATCAACAAATCATGAAGATTGTTTGAATGTGAGTGTTTAATGTTGGAGTCTGATGGGTTGCCTTGTAGTCATATTTTGCTGCTTTGAAGTGTTTGATGGTAACTGAAATTCCTGATTCTTGCATACGTAGAAGATGGACCAAATGCGTTGGGCATAAACTGCTACCCATGTTTCCAGATACATTTCAAAGTGATGATCCTCAACGCATTAGGTTTATGCAATTATACAAAGAGTGTCTCAATTTTTGCTTGCAATCTTCTCAAAGTGAAACAGTCAAGACAAAGTCTCTGAAACGTCTTCGTCGTGCTGCAAAAAAGGCAGCAAAAGATGTTTCATTTGACTCTGAGGAACAAAATGAAGTTGAATCTGCAGCATTCCATGAACTAAGGGATCCCTCAAATGTGTTGAACAATTTTAATGTATCTGATCCAGCAAAGACAAAGTCCAAGAGAGCCCCTCGTGCAAAGATGCAACGTTGTGGAGTATGTAGGTATGTGATTCTTTTATGTATTTAATATGTAAAGGGTAAATACCACTCTTGGTCCCTCTTATCATTAACTTTTTACAGAGTGGTCCCTCTTATGTTTTTTTTCCCACTTTAGTCCCTGCTATAAATTATTTATTTCACTTTAGTCCCTACTATGAATTATGTGTTTCACTTTAGTCCTTATCAGGTGGTTCCGATAACACGTGACATGCATATGAATATTTTTTAGGGCATTTTCGTCCGTTCACTATTGAGACTATTTGAGATATTGTTTAATTGGTGAGCAATTTTGGTGTTTGAAAAAGATTATAGGAAAAAACTTTAGTTTGGAACGAAATGTACGATTAAGTTGGATTGGAATGAAAGCCTAGTTTGGAAGAGATTATATATTCAGTTTTTTTTAAATAATCAGAAAGACGAAAATATCCCTGTTAGTTTACTTGAAATGACAAAATTACCCTCATGAGCATATCAAATGTTATAGGAATCGCCTTGGACCATTTGAAAAGGACTAAAGTGAAACAAATAATTCATAGTAGGGACTAAAGTGGGAAAAAAAAACATAAGAGGGATCACTCTGTAAAAAGGTAATGATAAGAGGGACCAAAAGTGGTGTTTACCCATATGTAAATGTTATCTTGTACATTAATACTTCTCGTATTAACTTGTACATCTTTTTTTTAATTATCATACAGCGAGCCTGGTCATAAATCTACCACATGTAAGAAGAATCCAAAAAACATGAAGGTTGACCAGCTTAATGAGAATGGAAGAGGTACAAACATGACCAATGAAAATGATAACCACTATGATACTCAAGGCAATCACAGTTCTCTCTAGTAGTTTTACGTTGTATTTAGCTATAATGTAGACTCATTGACACAGTATTTTTTTATTTTTCGTTGTAAACTTGCAACTACGATGATTCCTTGAGAAAAATTATGGATTTTTTAAATTTAGGATCAATTTTCCGGTTTTGTGTTTTGATCTTGTTGGTTTGATTGGTTGGTAGACCACTTGGTTGATGTATGTCTCTATTTAAATTCAGTTGTATTAGATTTTGAGTTAATGAAGTTTTGTGGGAGACTAGGTATTGAACATTTTAATACTGAATGTTTTGACTAAAAAGTAGTCAAGATTTTGATTATTTTGCTTCAGAAGAAAGATTCAATTTGATTATTTATTCTCTATTATTTTGTATCTAAAAGAGACTCTTAATTTAGTTGAAGCTTCATATGGCATAGTTAGACATGAATGACTATATGAAGCAGATTATTACATATATCTTCACAAGTTTATTGGTGGATGTAGATTGGCCAAGATATCAAATTATTATTTCAACGCCACAATTTTGTCTAATTGCAAAAAAAGAACGCCTCCAAGTGTATGCTGGGCTAGATCAGTTGTGGATATCATCACTCAAAGGAACCCAATTCAAGGCTCAACCCCAACTTATCACTAAACTGAAATGAGACAGAAATATGAATTTTATTTATATTCAAATATAAATGTATTAGTATAATGACAAAAGGAGTCAATAAAGAGACAATTCGTCAGAAATGCACGAAATGGAAAATACAGAAAAGTTATAGAATGAAAATGTCACATCAGCTAAGTTATGAAGTAGCAATATGTTACGCATAAATTAAATTAATGCAATATAAATAAAATTAGCTCACTTTGATATTATTGTAATAGTTTCGATTCGATATATTGGTTGATGTAATAACGTATTAACCATTAAAAAAAAAAGTCTAGCCATAAAATATAATGCTCTGGACCAATCACATTTCCCTGGTTGTTGAGAACGTTATTTCCATACATCTATTTTATGGTTTTTTTTTAATGGTAAATACGTTATTAAAAATAATTTATTTTATCACTTGTTGTTTGAATATCATGAAATGAAGTTATTATTTTCCTTCAACTTTCTTGTAGGAATATTTATATAGGAAAAAGTTTATTACCAATTTCATGGGAAAATCCTGGAATTTTTTTAAAGTGAAATGCAAAACATCCTTTGTGTTTTGTCTAACTATCAAAACCCTTTATGTTATATTTATTACCAAAAACCTCCTTGTAAGCATTTATTATTACCAAAAAAAAAAATCAAGACATAATGACAATTATACCCCCACCAAAAGATGCAAAAACACCCATTCAAATATCGATAACCCCATGTTAACTTAGAAATTTGACAATAAACCCCTTGTTCAGGATCTAATAATCTGAAGTAATCTAATGATGAACATGGGGTAGCATTTTTGGTACCATAGGATATGCCAACTTGTAATTTTGGTACCATTGGATATGAAAATGCAATTTTGGTACCATAGGATATGTTCTCATTGCAACTTTGGTACCAAATCCATTTTTTCTCCAAAATTAATAGCAATTTACCCCCTATAAATTACATAATGTTCAATTTATTCCCCTATAATTTGAAAAAAAAAATTAATAAAGCAATTTACCCCTTTTAGCTGGAGAGTGTAACTCACTTGCAGAAATTGAGAATATACATGAAAAATATTTTGTAATATAGGGGGATAAATTATCACATTTATCATAACACATGAGGGTAAAATGCCACAATATCGTAGTAAAGGGGGATAAAGTGCCTCCTATAAAAATGTCAGAGAGGCTGCGTGAAACTTTTATAAAAGCACAAGAGATAAAGTGCTCTCTTTTAAATCACAAGGGGGTAAATTGAACATTATGCATTTCATAGGGGGGTAAATTATCATTAACTTTGGAGAAAAATTGGGTTTGGTACCAAAGTTGCAATGGAAAACATATCATGTGGTATCAAATTTGCATTTACGTATCCAATGGTACCAAAGTTGTAAGTTAGCCTATCTTATGGTACCAAAAAAGCAAATTTTCCTTTTTCTATATAAATATTCCTACAAGAAAGTTGAAGGAAAATAATAACTTCATTTCATGATATTCAAACAAGTGATAAAATAAATAATTTTTCTCTAACTTTTCTGACAATCAAATAAGCTATAAAAAAATAATAAAAAACTTGTATTATTTTTATTAGCTATTACTCATCTGTGCTTTTATTAGCAAAAAAAAAAAAAAAAAACCCTCCCGAGCCCAAATGACAATTATATACCAATCAAAGGGTGCAAAAACACCTATCTTAACCTAACAAATTATCAAAAAATCATTCGTTAATTTTGAAAATTGACAAGAACTCCCTTGTTTACTTAAAGATTTGACAAAAAAAACTCCTTATAGTTATGAAGGAATTTCCAATTTGCTAATGAAGAAAGAACAAATGGGAGGTGAGATGCTAATAAAAATAACTCATGGAATTTTTTTTATGGTTAGACAAAGTACAAGGAGTGTTTTTGCATTTATCTCAAATTGAAAAGGCAACTATATGATTTTGTGAATACCATATCATTAGTTAAAAATTAAAATGCCCAATTTCTCATTTGTTAGGTAAATATGCAATTATTAATTTTACACAATAATTTTCGTGGTAAAAAACCATTCATTCAATAATAGGGCTTAGCAATAATTATCAATTATCAATATGCAATTTTCCACTTTAACCTTATTTACATAACTGATTTCCCTTATGCATTGCACGTCCACAACTAACACCTATCTTCATGCTCAACATTTGATAAAACCTATCAACTAATATCTCTGCGGTTTTTTTTACTACTTTTACTCAATTTCAAGGCCAATTCAAATTTCTACTTCCTTTGCCAATCAATTTAATTTGAATCCTAATTTTTCATGCAAATTTACTTCAGATGGTGAAAGGCTCAACAAGGTAATTCTTATTTTTTTACTATCTTTGCGTGAACTTATTTTTTGACTTCTATTATCTGGGTTTTGCTTTTTGGTCTTCAATATTCGGTTGTAATTTTTAGTGTGATTAATTTATGATATTGTTTTTCTTAATGTCAGGGCATGAAAGAAAGAGACTTCAAAATTGGGTAAACGGGAACAAGATGACCAAAACATGAATGAGAAACGGCCTAAATTAGGGGTTACGTGGAAAGTACCCAATCTCTCACCTATGTCAAGTCCAAGAATGTATACAATGTTTCCTTCACAACAGTTGGGAAATAATAATTTGAACCGGATGGGTGTCTCTTCTCGATTGCGAGAAAACGTAAGTGATGTGCTTAAATTGATTATATATTGTCTCTTCTCGATTGCGAGAAAACGTAAGTGATGTGCTTAAATTGATTATATATATATATATATATATATATATATATATATATATATATATATATTTCTTAATCCAATATTCTTTTAAACTTTTTTTTATCGACGATGGAATAATAAAAAATGCAGGGAGCAAAATTGCAAAACAATGTAAAACACAAATTTTTTGGTGGGGACGATGGAACAAGTCCAATGTATACTTTTAACTTTTTTTTATCGACGATGGAATAATAAAAAATGCAGGGAGCGAAATTGCAAAACAATGTAAAGCACAAATTTTTTGGTGGGGACGATGGAACAAGTCCAATGAATTCAAAGGTATATATATATAAACTACCGTCTTTTTCTTAATTAGTTCAATATGATGAATTATAATTATCATAAAAGATTGTAGTAATGGATTATTAGCAATGACTTGTAGTCTTCTGGGAAGTGATAATGGATAGAAATGATTATTGGAGGGGAGTGTAATAGAAAGAACTATTTTACGTGATTCATTTTTTGAAGTATTAATTGAGTACTGGACAAAATTATCACTACATTCTTGTATGTATAAGTATAAAACTAGAAAGTCCAATTGTGATATATTTTCGAGTAATTCACTCGTAAAGCAGTCTCAATAATTGACTATTGACAATATTTAAAAATTAAGTATCTAGCTAAGCATTTTTTAGTTTGAATCAAGTTTTTTTTTTAAGAATTTTTGATTGTTTGCTTAAATTTTTACTTGAATTTTTTGTGGCCACTAGTAATCAATAGTAATATAATTTTTTGCTGAAAAAAAATATATAGTCTATATGGTATTATAGTGGCCCACTGAGATTACATTCGGACTAAGCCATTGTGTGCTTCAGAAGCATTTAATAAAAGCAACTCATTTTGACACAGGATTCAAAATTGAAACATCGTACTTCGCTACCCAAATTGTCGGACATCAACCAAACGCTCACCCCTAGCCAAATTCAGGCCGTAGATTCCATGGGATTCAAATCAATGACTAAAGTCGGGTTGAATACTATAGATAGAGGTTTGTTAAATTGGTTAGTAGATCTTTTAACACGCAAACAATGACTATGGAGGTACATGGATATTGACTTGCCGGGATTGATTGACAAAATATAAAAAAGGAAGCTAACGACGGACCAGCTTTCAAAGTTTTATATATGATGCTTCTGTTTGCTACTATATTTTTCCCGGGATATGGGAATACACTTGATATGGCCAACTTAGATCTGCTTGTCCATTTAAATGAGATTGAAAAATACAATTGGGCGGCAATCGTTTTAGATAGACTTGTAGAAAGCATAAAGAAATACAAGACGTCGCAGAGCCATAAATTCATTACCGGTTGTGTGCTTTTGTTGAAGGTAAATTGCATGAATAGTTATTTTATTAATGTACTCAACTATTGATACTATATTTACTAACCTTTTAATAGTGACTATTTGATGATCATTTTTCAAATGGTATTTTTATCTATTCTAGTGGAAGCATACCCTGATTGTGGGAAAAAACTTGATCCAACGTGTGCATTGATTGAACAATGGACACAACTTGAAGTGATTGAAATTCTTAAGTTTTATAAAAGCAAGGGCGGATATTGGAACAATGTGGTGAGTTATTAGAAAATAATCTCCATTTATAATTTGTATGTATATTCAAATTTCCTTGAAATATATCTAAGTGATTATGCATGTAGATTTGGCACGGAATTGGGGAAAACATAGATCCATCAACAAATTCAAAAACCAATTAGTCAAAGGGGTGCTGGATGAAGAGCTCCAACCACCAAATATATGTATCCAATGCTCGAAACAATTGTATGAAAGGGGCTCGACAATAACGGTTGACACAACTATAAAATACCTTGGCGAGCAATATGCTATGTTAAACCAAATAATGACACATTTGGAATCCACTTTTGGTCAAATATTATGTGACGGGCTCTTGCATAAAAAAACGAGAGATTCGAATCAATTTGAAGATCTAGTGAAGCTTGTAGAAACATTGAGAACAATGGTGACTAACCTACAGAGTGTGCAACAAACATGGAGTTTAAATGGTAACAAGGTGAGGGACCATGTTCAAGAACATACAAGCAAGCAAGACGAAATATGCAAAAATAAATGCATGAGCATGAAAAGTCCATCAACTGATCATAAAATAAATTCAACGAAAGAAACAACTTTCAGGCCAAGGCAGTTAGAATTTGAAGATTCATACAATATCAACATGGAGTCTCCACATAATGGCTTCGGTACAACACCCGCCAAAACATCAAGTTTAGTGCTATCAAAATTGCATTTTGGGGATTCATATGAGCTTGAAAAAGAAGGGTTGACTCATTTTCATGAGATTGAATCGGATCTTTTCAATCTTATTATCTCAAAATTGCCGGAAGACTACACCGCGATTGTCTATCTCTTCGATAGAACTCTTAAACCCAAGTAAGATCTAGTTATTAGTCGATATTTTGTTAAGTTTTATTATGTGTTATAGGATTAACAATTTCAAAATTGTTTTTATAGTTTCATGGCTGTGGATTTCGGGAATTGGACGCTTTGCGGGGCAGCTATAAGTACACTGGATAAAAAAAGAATGGATCATCAGCGGAGTAAGTACATTGTAAAATGCATTTTGGTTACAATTATGTTTTATGTGTGATGGTGATCATATTTGTTATTTAAGGTCATTGATTGTGTTGCGTATCTATGTTGGGCTGAATGTGGGACATTACAACAACCCACGGTAAATTGGTATCTTCCGGCCATGTTCAGTGTAAGTGCCAAATATGTTTAACGAGTTATGTAAATTTATATTTATTTTCTTAAAATATATTTATTTGTGATTCAATTGTAGAACATGGTCGAAAATAGTACATACACGGATGAAAAAATAAATAAGATGATATTTGGTTCAGACGCATGTTTCCGTGGTCGCCCAGACATGTGTCAATCCATAAGTATACCAATGAATGACTCCAGTAAACATTGGTACATGTGTACCGTGGATTTCATTAGGGAAGAGATTATAATTGCTGACACACTATATCGCGAAGATATCGGCGAGAAAAGGAAAAAAAGGATACTCAATGTGGTACGTGTTACTTTTAAATATATAATTAAACTTGCATTTCATTAGTTGTATTTTATGCACACAATAACTCTCAAAATTATCATAATAAAAATAGTGTCAAAGATTAGAAAGATTGTCTACTGCATGGAATGATCCACCATTCAAGAAAAAGAACTGGACGTCACAATTCAAGTATGTGAATTCAGATTTCGTACAACAACAGAATGGGTATGTAATGTTGATGGCTAAAACTGCTGATACTAGTAAAATCTTATAGTCTTATACAATATTTTTTATTTTGTTTCTTTGCCTATCAGGTATGATTGCGGCTTATATGTATGTCTTATGATGTTATTTCCGGGAAGAATTGATAGGATATTAACCGAGGTAAGGAGCCATAATCATTTATATGCATACGCAAATGCTAAATATTTTTCTTCATACTAATAATGCTCATATCAATATCTTAGGTCGAATCAATTATAGCTCGCAAAAGGATCGCGGCAAAATTGTACAACTGTAAAGAAAATAAAGCTAAACCAGGGTGAGTAGTATGAATTCAAATCTATAATATTTTTAAACCCTTAGATGAATTGAAAGATATGTATTGACCTATTGTTCAAATCTATGCAGAAGGAGTATTCATTTCCTTGTACAGTACAAAACATTATCTACATATATATCTCAAGATAGTGTCGGACTAAAGTTAGATAGTGTTTTGGGAGCAGCTTTTGCGCTACAACTGTTTGTGTTCGATTATGAAAATCCACCACCATTACTTGGGAAGATACCACTGAAATCTGAATTTATACCCCTGAACGATGATAATGATTTGAACAATCTTGTGAAAATGTACTCGGACCTTGGTGATGATTACATTCATACAAAATTTGAAGATGTCACGGACCCGGATGTGTCGATTGCATAAACAATTGAAGCTAATACTTATGGAGTTATATAATTTATAATTGTGAATTTTTTTAGAGTTTTCTCATAATTTGGCATTATTATCGGAGACCTATTTTTTTTTTAAAACATTATGAATTTTATAATTATGAAGTTTTCTAGATTCATTATATTTTTTGTTAACTATCTTATTAATTGTCCTGTAATAATTTTATTAACTAGCGATTCTTGAATATGGTTCTCACGCACATATATTTATTTGAGTGCAATGTGATCAAGATTTAAATAGAGTTAGATTCATTAAACTTACTTATTGTAAAAATCAATTTAAATTTTGGACAATCTATAGTTTTTTCGGACCAGTTCTTGAATAGTTAAGTTAAGAAGTAATAAATCTATGTTGATTTGAGCATGGCTTTAACTCGCTCTAAGGCCGAATTAAAAAAGAAAGTAGAAGACTTTGATTAGTTATACAATAATGTTAAATTAATGTACAATTATTTGACAAAATTACATTGTTGGTATCATAAGATAGAGTTACTTATAATTTTGGTACTATTGGATACAAAAATGTAAATTTGGTATCATAGGATAGGTTTTTATTGCAAATTCGGTACCAAACTCAATTTTTCTCAAAAGGTAATGGCAATTTACCCCCTATGAAATGCATAATGTTCAATTTACCTATCTATAATTTGAAAAAAAAAACAATTAACCCCTATAAAAAATTTAATGAAGCAATTTACCCCTTCAACCAGAGAGTGTATAAATTGAGAATATGCATGGAAATCATTTTATTATATAGGGGGATAAATTGCCACATTTATCATAACAGATGGGGTACAATTAGGGGTGGGCTTTGGGTTCGTTTAACCCAAACCCGACCCGTCCCGTTTTTAAAATACCCGAACGGGACGAGAATTTTTTGGGTTTGGGTACCCGAACTTGAATACCCGTATTTTATTACGAAAATACGGGACGGGTTTGGGATTGGTCTCTCCAACCCCGAATACCCGAACCCGCCTATATAATATTATTAAATATATAATTTATACAATTTACTAGTTTACTTGTATAACATTATCTAATAAATGAACTTTTTTTAATTTTACCCTAATATTCCTTTTAAATCTTACATTAGTTTTAGTAATTAATATTAAGTAAATCCTAAAAAGTTAAAAACTCTCAATCTCTCATAATCCCTTTTAAGTTGTACGTCTTATCATTAGCTCATTATATGATTTTACTTTTTGTTCATATTTAGATATAGAAATAATCGTTATGATGACTTGATTATATGTTTTATGTATTAATGAATTAAAAAGTGATATAGCAAAAGGAAAATGACGAAATATAATTACGTAATATTGTATTATTTTGTTAGATGGATGAAGAATTAATGAATAAAAATAATATGGGACCCGTAATCCCGTCCCGTCCCGACCCGCAATAATTCGGGTACCCGAGTTATTATGGGGCGGGTTTGGGATGAAAAGTGTCAATCTCGAAATTTAGTATACCCATATCTCTAACCCCAAACCCGTCCCAAACCCGCCCCGTGCCCACCCCTAGGTACAATGCCACATTATAATAATAAAAATGGATAAAATGCCGTAAATAAAAATATCAGGGAGGCGATGTGAAACTTTTACAAAATTATAGGGGGTAAAATACTCTATTTTAATTCACAAGTGGGTAAATTGAACATTATGTATTTTATAGGGGGGGGGGGTAGATTGCCATTAACTTTGGACAAAAATTGGGTTTGGTAATAAAGTTGCAATGAAAATATATCCTATGGTACCAAATTTGCACTTTCGTATCCAATGGTACAAAATTACAGGGGGTAAAATACTCTATTTTAGATCACAAGTGGGTAAATTGAACATTATGTATTTTATAGATGGTAGATTGCCATTAACTTTGAACAAAAATTGGGTTTGCTACTAAAGTTGCAATGAAAATCTATCATATGGTACCAAATTTGCATTTTCGTATCTAGCGGTACCAAAATTGCAAGTAGGTCTATCTTATGTTCCAAAAAAATAATTTTCTCATTTTCTTATCTTAATATAATTGTTTGAAGTTCTTCTGATGTCATTTGCCTTTGTATTGCTATGCATTTTGGTGTATTAAGTAGCAGAGATATATTGATATGTCTATTTGTGCATTGCTTAGAACAAAATTACATCTGTATAAAGTTAGACTTTTAGGTAAGAGATCATGGTGTTTCAATTTTGTATGAATTTTATTTATAATGTCATGGAAAATTACAAAGAAGCACATAGGCATACAGAGTCATCCAGAATCATTTCCAGTATCCTTTGATTTCATTACACTGGTGAGAATAATTTTTGCCTTGAAATAACTTTTCCTGGAAGATCTTTTTTTTTTTCCATTCAGTGACTAGTGTTAACAAATTGGATTCTGTTATGGCTAGGAGTTGCCGCTACATCACCCTTGTGATAAGAATGTGCCTGCAAAAGAGTTCCAAACTGACCATCCCAAAACTGCACACTACTAGAACTATCCCCACTAACAATGGTCCCACATCTGAAATGAACAAATTTAATAAGAAGAATCATAGAAAACCAGAAAAACTTTTAGAGGATAATAATCCAATTCCTACATGGCTTTGATACCAAATCCACGAGAATATAACATGTGCTTGAGTGAGGTGAACAGAACTCAACAACCTGTCATAAATATTTTTTAGTTTGTCTTCTATATTGAATCTCCAACTACATGTTCACTCAACAACCTTTGGATAAAGTTGGTTTATCTTCTGTTACAAAGAGAATGCTTATCACTATCTAGAAAAATTTCTTCCACTGAATTTTCAAGTGGGTCAAATTATTTCAGAAATATGCGCAAAGACAAAGCATTCAGCATCTCAAGTTGAAGATAAGCAATAAATAAGAAATATAGTCATACCTTAAGTTCATCAGCCATCAAGCATGCTTCCATAACTCCTATGAATCTGGAATGACTGGTCAATCTGTAGGAATAGTTGCCACTTTGTCATGCTTATGGAACCGACCTCCAGATTTAGTGGCAGCTCATTCACGGTCTCATTGATTGCTATCAACTTATCTCTAAGTAACCAAAACTCATTGAAGACAATGGTTGGATAGAAGTTTCCCGTGCTAGGCTCAACGTTCAAGTCTTAGAATTCAAGTAAAGGAATTGATAATCATAATACAAAGATTTTGTCAGCCTAACTTGTGATTAAGATGCAGGAAGTGGATGAAGCAACCAATTATGAGACATTGCAATTTGCAAACATTAAAATATAATAACTCTACTCCAAAAGCTGGAAAGAACTAGTCATGACAAGAGTTTAATATATAAGGATACAAGGAGCAATGTTTGGGGGAACCGCATTCTGAGGATATCTGATGGAAAAAAAATCCCAAAATAAGAATATTGATTTTTTTCAGCGAGAAAATTATGTAAAAGCAGAACAGCAAAAAGTGCTAAGACATAAAACTTCACAAACGCCCAGAGTATAAATAATACCAGAGTCGTGAAAAAAGTTATTTCATAATAATATGGCATTATATTCCAGCTTATGAACAGTTACAGTTATGGCTGCACAAACAATCACCTCCGTTAACATACTTTTCAAATGAGTAACTGATTTCATGTCTGTTCCAATAGTGGCAAAGTTACCAAGTAACTGCAGACGAAAACATTGCAGTTTTATACTTTTACTTAAATTCTTATAGGCATATAGGGTATTACAGTAAATTTCCTGGGTGTTCTTCGAGGACTTGATGTTCTACTGTATAACCATCTTGTGGGTCAATTTAATTTTTGATTGGCACTAAATCTGCAGGATAACTATCATGAACATAGTAACATTGCTTAACCATCATAATTAGAACACAGGACTGTGACCAATAAAACAAAGAGGCATTAGAAGCAGTCTATATGCAAGATAAACAATTTCAAATTCAACAAATCCATGCTCCTACAAATGTCAAAGAATTGTATTGTGCTTTAGGATACTGTTATATTAGGAGAGATGGTCACCACAAAAAAGTAATCATGCACAGTTTACATTTCGTCAAGCAAGTTATTTCATTTTCCCAGAATTCCCAACAACAATACCTCACCAATTACACCAATTACATAATCCAATAGCAAAAATCAATGAATTATAAACAATCTTTATAAAACTTAAGTGACACATCTACCTCATAAATTAGATATAAAAATTGTACCTTACCCTTCATCAGAGCTACGAGACGTGAAAGAGAGAGTGGGGCCTTGTTAACCTTACTCATGAACAATCTCTTCAGTACCACATCATTAAAGCTGCTCACAGTTCTCCTCACCAAAAATCTATAAAGCTGTCATTTCATATCACATCCATCAGATCAACTGATTTGTAATATCAAGATGGAAGAAGTGCTAAGAATTAAAAAAAAAAATTAAATAAATATAAGAAAGAAGAGAAAACCTTGACGAGGAGTTTGAGGTAAATATAATTTGATTTAGGCGTTGTGCGCTTCATCTTCTTGCTCTTACCTCCAGCCTCTAAATCAATACCCTAGATTACAACACAAAAAATCATGCATAACAAATTTTCGTGCAAGGCTTCGAGGATTTCTGTTGGCTCAAACAATTCTAGTATATCCACAATGATTAATTGAATCAAAACAAGCAACATCAATCTCAAACATGAAGAACAAAATCGAATTTAACTCTTTATTATGAAAGCTCGATATAAGCCCTAATTAATACAAAATTATCACAAGGATTGCAAATAATATCTATTTGGAACTTTTTTATGAAATTTAATTGAACAAGAAACAAGATAACAATGCTCAATTTTGACAAAAAGCCGCCATAGCTAGAGCTTCAAAGTACCATGCGAACACATACCAGCAAATATTCTCTTCGACACAAGTATAACCTAATTTTTTTTACAACAGGTACATCTTCGTACTTTCTTCTAAGACTCAAATAAGATCATCAACTCAAAGAAAGAACAGGTGCAGTTTTGATTCAAAAACTAATCATTACCTAACCGAAGCCAACTAATCTTGATTTAAGTCAATTAACAAAACACTAACGTTCTGATTCAATTCAAAATAAATAAGTTGATTAAGAACCTAAAGGCTAAAAAAGAAAAAGAAATCATAAATTTATACCTTGATTAAGATAGTGTCGCCACGAAAAAGCTGAAGCTTCTCCATAGTTTCAGGATGAAGAGACACCACGGAATTATCATCATTGATAGCCTCATCCACTACAAGTCGATTCGCCGCCTTTTTCCTCTCCAGAATCGCCGTACTAAAATTTTTCTTACCCTTCCTACAACATCACAATAATTCGAAAAAAAAAAAACAAATTAAAAACCCCAAGAATGACGAAAAGATTAATTAATAGAAGTATTGGAAAGATCTTCAAATACCTTCGAAAATTCAACCACAAAATTCTCTTTTAATACACAACCAAATAACATATAGTATACATCAAATTAAAGCTTGAAACGATAGGAACAAAAACCCTAGTTTATCAAATTTAATCGAAACCAAAAACCACACGAAATCAAACACGCCTATTTCTGGTAGTTTTAAACGATATAAAATAAAGAAGATAAAAATAATTTTTTTTTAACTAGAAAGGTAATTGTGTAGTTGAAAAGGTAGTGGATAGGTAAAATTGTAGCTTAATTTTGATTAATTTAAAAAATTAAAAAATTTGTCCAACTCAATCACCTACTTAATAGTCAAAACTGTTGTTCAAACTTAAATGAACTAAGCTGTTACCGAACAGTAAGTTTACAAGGTTGATCGCGAACAAATCTTTGAACAGCTTTGTTGACCACTAATCTGATAATTACTTAGCTGATTTGTTAAAATCAGTTTCAATACTAGAGTACTTGCAGCGGATTTTCAAAGTGTTTTTCACAAGTAAACTTAGTAGTTTGAAAATTTTGTCCCCAGTTTTGTAAAAACCGCTTTAAATCTTTTTCAAAAAGTTAATCAAGTGTTTTATGCAGATCTAAAAATATGCAAGTAAAAGCAACGTAAAAACACAAGAATTTTTATAGTGGTTATACGGATTTAAATATCCTTTAGTCCACTCTTCCAAGTCACACAGATCTTGGGTTATACTAAGAACACAAAGTAATTAGTACACTCTGCTTGCGTCGAACAACAAATGAAACGACCACAAGTGCGCAATAGGAAATCACAAAGAAGACCTATTCTACAGAGTCTTATCACTCACAAAGATGCATAAGAACTCCTCACAACTTTTCTCTCTTACAGATTCACTCATAAAATGTTTTCTTGAACTTCAACGGCTTCTGTCAACAAATGACTTTCAGCAGACGAGTGAGCTGTTCTTGAGCTTTTGAGACTTAGAAAATATTTTGGCTTTGAATTCAATCTCTCAGAAGTTGTGTTTTTTCTTCCTTCCTCTCTTCAGCTATTTATAGTCACTCTTTGAGTTATGTCCGTTGAAGAGAGACAAAATTCAAATCTCTTGATTTCTGGTCCTTAAAATCCGCGAACGGCTCTCTGCACAGTGACAGTACTGCAAACTGTACTATCTGTCAGGCATCATTAAATGACCAAGCTGATACGAGGTCTTTCTTCAATCAGTTGTCTTTAATAACCTTGTACTTCAGCATTTATTGTTGGTCCCAAGTGGTCAGATGAGGTCTAGAGGGGGGGGGTGAATAGACCTCTGAAAATTTTTGAACTTAAAAACTTTTCAGTCTTCTGTCAGCAGACTAAGCTGATGAAGAACAGTAAGCAGACTAGTCTGATCGTGAACAAATCTTGAACAGACGACTGACCACTCTTCTTACAGTAACTTAGCTGTTTTTTCAGCAAAACAGTTTTTCAAAGAGTTTACTTGCAGCGGATTGTTTCAAAGTGTTTTTCACAAGTAGACTAAGTTCTTAAAAGATTTTATCCCCAGTTTTTACAAACTCCTTTTTTAAAATCTTTTTAAATAATTCAAAGTGTTCAAATATGCAAACTTTAAATATGCAAGAAACTTTAAATGCAAGATAACACAAAGAATTTTTATAGTGGTTATATGGATAAAAATCCTTTAGTCCACTCTTCCAGATCACACAGATTCTGGGTTATACTATAATCACTTAGATTACAATATTTCTCCACTTACACCTAAACAACTAATGAGAAGGCTGTAAGCTCACAATAGGAAATCACAAAGAAAACCTATCCTCTGAAGTAGAATCACTCACACAGATGGATTCTCACTTCGCACAACACTCAGCTATTACAAAATCACTCAGATAATGTTTTTCTGATTTCTTCAACTTGGTTTCTGTCAACAGATGACTTCCACCAGACGAGTGAGCTGTTCGAGCTTTTGAGACTTAGAGAAATTCTGCTTCAAAATTTCGATCTCTGATTGTTGTTGTGTTATTTCTCTCTTCGAACTTTGCTCTATTTATACTTGGATTTGAATTTATGACCGTTGAAGGAAATCACATCTTCAAATCCATTCTTCAGCTCTTTTTGAAACGGCTCCCTGCAGCAATCGTACAGTGTACAGTACCTTTCTGTCCATCGCATTTAATGCTGCATTTAATGCACTCTGCTGATCCGAGGATATCTTCAATCATTTGCCATTACTACCCTTCTCTTCCAGCATTTATTACACTAAGTGCATTTATTACCGTTGGACTAATCTCTTGATCTCTTCTACTCTGCTGATCAAAACGACTCTGCTGATAGATACTCTGCTGATCAAATACTGAACTAATCTGATTTGACTCGGCTGATGACCTACCCTTCTGTTCGCTGTTTCAGCAAGAGATCACTAGTCTTCTGAGCTTTGAACTTTGAACTCTTCTGATGTCTTCTTTTACTTGTTCAAAATTCTTCTAAGGGAACTAAGCTTTCCATACTTAGCTGATTATGATGTTTTGGAAATCATCAAAACCTTCCCTTAATTACTTGTCTTCTTTGCACTTCATCTTCATCTTCATCCAACAATTTCCCCCTTTTTGATGATGACAAAACTTCAGCTAAGTACCTGTACCTAAACTAAAGTTTTGATCCTCAAAAATTTCTGAGATAGAAATAATCTGTTGGATTAAAACTTGCAATTTTATAGATAGTGAACTGATTACATATTACAAGTTTTGAAGATAAAGATGCAAGTGCTAAAAGAATTACAAGGATTTTAAGATAAAGTAAAGTCTAGTCTAAACTAGTCTTCTTCTTTCTTTTCTTCTTCAGCTTCCTTGTCTTCTTTTTCTTCTTCAGCAGGTTTGGAAGTTCCAACTTCCAATTTCTGCTTCAACAGCTCTAACTTCTTTCTTTTTAGTATCAGGATCAAGCTGTTCTTCAGCTGAGTCCTTAGCAGCAGCTATCTCCTTGTCAGACTTAGCTTTTGCTTCAGCTTCAGTTTCTTCAGCAGCTTCATCTTCTTCTTCTGTGATCTTTTCATCTGTTGATCTGCTTGTGCCTTCATTTGCTGCTTCATTCCTATTTTCATCATCAGCAGATTCTTCCAACACTTCTGTTCTTTCAGCAGAAGATGCTTTATCCTCCCTTTCTTCCCTTAGTACCTTATCTTCCCCCTTTTTGTCATCATCAGCAGGGTTGACTTGGTAATCTGGTAATACTGGGGTGATCAGAAGTGAATCACACAGAAGTTTGATGTTTTCTTCCATAGCATGCATTTGAGCTTGTTGATGTAGTTGAGTTGCTCTGAATGCATCTAGTTGAGCTTGTTGATTCAGTTGATTGGCTTCAAAACTATCCATTCTCTTTAGAACAACTTCACCTTGGTCACCTAGCTGAATTTGAGTTGACAAAATCCAGTCAGCTGATGCCTTGAAGTCTTTCATCATGTTATCTAAGGTTTCATCCTTAGCTTGGATAGCCATTTCAACTGTTTCCGTGATATTTCTCCAACCTTCAGCTGTGCTTTGAGTTCTTCTTCTGATAACATCCATGTCTTGACAAATGGACTTAACATTTTGAGCAGTATCATCCATCAAATTAGATTGAACAGCAGCAACTGTCTGATTGGGTTGACTCACAGCAGCCAACACATCTGCTTTTATCTCCTCCTTCATTTCCTTCATTGATTTGATAATCATCTGTTGAATGGAGTCCAACATATTAGTCTGAGCACTTTGAGAGGTTGAAGGACCTTCTGATGGAGTAGCAGACACGGTTTCTTTGAGAGGTTGCTCTGATTGTTGAACTATCATTGCAAGGGACTGATCTGCTGGTTCACCAGCAAGGCTTGGAGTGCTTTCCTTCTCCTTAGCTTGATCATCTCCTTCAGCAGCAACTTCTTTTTCCTTTAACTGATCTGCTGGAATTTCTTCTTCCTTCTTTGATTCATCAGCAGCATCAGACTTATCATCCTGCACTTTGTCTTGATCAGATGGGTCTGATGTACCCTCAATTTGCTTTGGTTGATCAGAGGACTCTGCTCCTTCTTTCTCAGCAGGTGATATAATCTTCTTGACAGTTTCAACTGTCCTCATCAATCCTTCATTGTCTACTGCTGACCTGTTAGAAATCCAAGTAAAATTATCAAGTGGAATAAAAGTGGATGTAGGTTCCTCAGGCAGCTCTTCATATGGTTTCAGATTTGGTCCATAGACAATGTGTTTGATGTTTGGAAGTGGGACCAGTGAGCTTGGTTGTCCCCTTAACTTCCTTGCTTTCTTTGCCCAAAGCTGCATTGCTTGAGCAATAGCCAATTTTATGGATCTTTCCTTGAGGTCTTCTGATTCACCATAATCCTCAGGAACAGATTCAAAGATCTTCTTTGCTTCGGCCTTAACTGTGTGACTTATCATTTGCCTCAACCTGTCCAGAAAGAATTCTGAATCAAGTGCTTGGATTAAAGATCCAGTTCCTAGCCACTTCAGTACCCAGGCTTCTGTAGCATTGAATTCTTTCCACTTGGCCATTTCAGCAGGGCTCTTTGTTAGTCTGAATTCCCTCCATCTGTTGTATTTGATCTTTTCAGAATTGAAGAGTGTCAGACGATTGATCCTATAATTTTCAGCATCCAGCCTCTTGAGAAACTCTTCAAAAGTAGCAGGGTCATCCCTGACAATATCTAGAGCTAATTTGATTTCCTCTCTTCTCTTAGGCTTAATCTTTGGTGCAGGCATAGCTGGTATTGGTTTGTTTGGATCTCTCTGTTCACCAATAACTAGCCCACCACTATGCTGATTTCCATGAGCATCCTTGATGCTTGCTTCAATAACAGCAGCCAATTCTGCTGCCTCAACAGCATCTCTTTGCTCTTGAGTCATTTTGCTGGCCTCTTCTTCCAGCCTTTTTAACTCTAGGCTTTTCAGCCTATCTTCTTCTGCCTTCTCTGCAGCTATCCTTTGCTTTTCAGCATCATCTAACTTTTTCTTTTCTGCAGCAGTTACATAAGTTGAAAATTTCCCAGTCCTTTGTCTGATTGGATCAGGACTTTCTACTGCTTGTATTGGAGTTGCAGCAACAGGATTTGGATGCAGAAGAAGTGTCTCTCCTTCACCTATTGTGGCAGTCTGCTGATCTTCTCCAGCTTCAGCAGATACTACAGCAGAAGAGTCTGTAGTAGGAACTCCAATAGTGGAAGCAACTTCTTCAGTAGATGCAACAACTGGTTCTTTAATAACCAAAGGTCTTTCAGCAGATGTTGTTGTTTCTCTAACAGTTGCAACAGGCTCTTCAGAGAAGATGATATTTCTCTTAGCCTTTGACTTCTTAATCCTTTTGGCAGGGGGGTTGGCAGCAGGAGGTCCCCTTGCCTCACTTCTTGTTCTCATTCTCTTCAACCTTTGAAGAGGAATTTCCTCCTCAGATTCAGTCCTTTCAGGAGAAGAACCTGTCTCCATCTGTTCAATCTCCTTTGTAAAATCTTCAATTACTTTCTCAGGGACTGCATCTTCAGATTGTGCTGATTCAGTCTCAGCAGCAGACTGTGCTGTTGGCTCAGCAGGTTGACTAGTCTCACCAACCTTCTTGCTCTTCTTAGAAGGGCCCTTTTTGGATTTTGCAGGGGCTTTTCTTTTAGGTTTCTCCACTATCTTTCTAACTGGTTCATACAGTTTGAACTCTTTACTTCCATGAGTTTGCTTCCCACCACCCATAGGGCAATGTAGTGAGGCAAACAGATTACTTAGTAAAATAGCATGAGAATGCCTTTTATCACTTAACAACTCATACACGTGAGCAGCCCAGTTAACCTTAAACCCATAATAGATACACACCATTGTGTAGTATCTTTTCCTTGGCAACCCATCCAAAGAACCTGTAGCACAATCCAGAATCTTTCCTATGATATCAGCAAATCTCTGGTATTCATCCTTCAGCTGAGTCTTCATCAAAGACCCAGTCATCTCTTCTCCCTGTTTAGCACAAATAGCCCAGAACTCTTCTTCCTTTTCTGACCCTAAACTGGTCACATCTCCTCCCTTATCTGATAGTTTATAAATTTCACTAAGAACAGCAGCAGAGACAGCAATTTTCTTACCACCGATGACAGCAGTCATCACAGTTTCATCATCATTGAATTCCCTGGTTGTGTAGAAGTGATAGACGTCTTCTACGTAAACCCTGTTCTCGTGTGCTTCCAAAACTGGGACCAAAGATGCTTCCTTGATCTTCTCCAAGAGAGAGCGCATCAGATCAGTACCCGAAAAGTGAAATTTGTTGTAGCTGAAGTATCTTCCATCAATAATCTTCTCCATTTCTGGGATTAGTGAGTAGAATCTACAAAAACAGTAAGCTTTTTCGAAACGAGAGAGTTTGAGAGTTAGAGAGCTTGAGAATATTTGAGTGCGTAAGACGACTGTACTGTTTCAGATCGGATTTTATAGGTTTCCTTTTGATTAGGTTTTCGTGATTTATCTGAACCGTTGATCTAATCTGACAGTTTTTAATCGTGTGGATAGGAGAAGCGGATTTCAATTTTATTATTTTAATGTCAGATGGGCGGGAAACTCTATCGACATTAATCTGTTACTTATAAAAGCGTGTTTCTTATGATACGATTTATGACCATGCTTATATAATGTATCAGATGAGTAGAGTTTAACTTATCTGACAGACGAGTGATCTGTTATCTGATATTACTAGAGAATGCCAATAGCTAGTAATCTTCCTCTGCTGTTTGTCAATCCAGCAAGATAAAATAATCTTCAGTCTTCAAGAATTAAGAACAGATCTTCAGATGATATACCTTTCACTAACTGACATTAACAGATTTCATCTTTAGAGCAGAAGTACCGCTAGTCTTACACGTTCCCCCTGTCTTTAAGAATCCATAAGCTAACTAGTCTGTTGAAAGTTAATTCTTGAATATAATAACGGATAACTAAGCTGTTGAACTCCAGTCTTCTGATGAGTTCCCCCTCAGCTTATGCATCCAAATTAAGTAGTCCTAACTCAGCTCATAGAGTTGAGAACCTTGCTTCACTTAGAGGTTTAGTGAAGATATCAGCAATCTGATTGTCAGTATGAACATACTCTATCATAACATTGCCTTTTTCCACATGATCTCTAATGAAGTGATGCTTGATCTCTATATGTTTAGTCCTTGAATGACTTGTAGTATTCTGAGTAAGTGAAATTGCACTTGTATTATCACAGTAGATTGGAATTCCACTGATCTTGATGTTGTAGTCTTCTAGTTGATGCTTCAACCAAAGTATCTGTGCACAACAAGCTCCAGCAGCTATATATTCAGCTTCAGCAGTAGATATAGAAACTGAGGTTTGTTTCTTGCTCATCCATGAGATCAGACGACTACCTAAGAACTGACAAGCACCTGTTGTGCTTTTTCTGTCAATCTTGCAGCCAGCAAGGTCTGAATCTGAATAACCAATAAGCTCAAATCCAGATTCTCTAGGATACCACAATCCCAATTCTTGAGTGCCTTTAACATATTTCAATATCCTCTTGGCAGCTAAGAGATGAGATTCCTTGGGGTTTGATTGAAATCTTGCACAGACTCCAACTGAGTACATTATGTCAGGTCTGCTTGCTGTTAGATATAACAGTGACCCTATAATGCCTCTATATTTGGTTATGTCCACTGATTTGCCATCTTCATCTTTATCCAAACGAAGACTTGTAGACATAGGAATAGTAGCAGTAGAGCTAGTTTCCATACCAAACTTCTTGAACAGATCTCTTGTGTATTTTGCTTGATTTATAAAGATTCCATCAGGCAGCTGTTTGACTTGTAAACCAAGAAAATAATTAAGTTCACCCATCATGCTCATTTCAAACTTATTCTGCATCAGCTTGGAGAACTTATCACACATCTGTTGGTTAGTTGAACCAAAAATAATATCGTCCACATATATTTGCACAATCAATATATGATCTTCCCATTCAATTGTGAACAAGGTTTTTATCTACCTTACCTTTATGAAATCCTTTAATTAAAAGAAAATCAGATAGGGTATCATACCATGCTCTTGGAGCCTGTTTCAGTCCATAGAGGGCTTTCTTCAGACGATATACTTTGTCCTCTTCTTGATAGACTTCAAATCCAGGAGGTTGTTCAACATATACCTCTTCTTGCAATTCTCCATTGAGAAAAGCAGACTTCACATCCATCTGATAGACAGTGAAGTTCTTGTAAGCAGCATAGGCAAGAAACAGTCTGATTGCTTCAAGTCTTGCTACTGGTGCAAAAGTTTCATCAAAGTCAATTCCTTCTTCTTGACAATAACCCTTGGCCACTAGTCTTGCTTTGTTTCTGGTAACAATACCATCTTCATTCATCTTATTTCTGAAAACCCACTTAGTGCCAATTACCCTTTGATGACTTGGTCTAGGAACTAAGTACCAGACTTCATTCCTCTCAAATTGATTCAACTCTTCTTGCATAGCTTCTATCCAGAAGGAGTCATTTAGAGCTTCTTCAATTTGCTTAGGCTCTATTTGAGATAGAAAAGTGACAAACATGGCATCTTGTGCAGCAGCTCTTCTTGTTTTCACTCTATCTAATGGATCACCAATCACCAACTCTGGTGGATGGTTTCTGAGCCATCTGAGATCAGGTTGCAGGTCTGAATGTTGTCCTCTGTTTTGATCTTGCAACACTACTGTTGGAGTTGCAGTAGTAGTCTGTTGAACATTTGCCGTCTGTTGAACAGTCTCTGGTCTGTCAGCTGTTTGCAACTCGTCTGTTAGACAATCAGCACTGTGATTTTGAACAGCACTTGAGTTATCAGCTGAATTTAGATTAGGTAGTATGATGGGAACATATTCTTCATTTCTTCCAATGTCTAACTTCTGTAGATCAGTAGACAGATCTTGATTAGCACTTTGATTCTTTTCAGAAGATTGACTTGGCTCATCAAATACTACATGGATAGATTCTTCTATTAGTAATGTTCTTTTATTGAAAACTCTATAAGCTTTACTAACAGATGAGTATCCTACAAAAACAGCTTCATCAGCCTTTTCTGCAAATGCAGTAAGGTGATTTTTCCCATTATTCAATACAAAACATTTACAACCAAAAATCTTAAAGTAATGAATGTTTGGTTTCCTGTTGTTCCAAACTTCATATGGAGTCTTGTTCTGATTTTTGTTGATCATACATCTGTTCTGGGTATAGCATGCTGTATTTGTTGCTTCTGCCCAAAATCTTTGAGGCAGTTTAGCTTCAGCTATCATAGTTCTGACAGCTTCCTTTAGTGTTCTGTTTCTCCTTTCAGCAACACCATTCTGTTGAGGGGTTCTGGCAGCAGAGTGCTCATGATGTATTCCTTTGATACTGCAATACTCTTCAACAGTAGAGTTTGTAAACTCTGTCCCTCTATCTGATCTGATCTTCAATATTTTGATAGTCTTCTCATTTTGGATCAGTTCCATCAGATTAGTAAGATGTTCCTTGGTTTCACTCTTCTTTTTCATGAATATCACCCAAGTATATCTTGAATAATCATCCACAACAGCTAGGCAGTATTTCTTTCCACCATTGCTGACTGGATCAATGGGTCCAAATAAGTCCATATGTAATAGCTCCAAAATTCTTTCAGAAGATTGGTGCTTCTTGCTTTTGAAAGATGACTTGATTTGTTTACCCTTCTGACAGGCGTCACAGAGCTTATCTTTGCTCAGGACTGCTTTTGGAATCCCTTCTACCAAATCATTCTTGATTAATCTGTTTATGGTCTTGAAGTTTAAGTGATTCATTCTCTTGTGCCACAGCCAACTGACTTCACTTGGTGCAGATGCAACCAAACAAACACTTGAATTCTTGTCAGCAGAATCCCAGTCGACTATGTAGACATTCCCTTGTCGTCTTCCAGATAAAATTACCTTCTTTGTACCAATCTGTTCGACAAAGCACTTATCTGTTGAGAAGATGACTGAATATCCCTTGTCACAAAATTGACTTATGCTCAGCAGATTTTATTTGAGGCCTTTGACATATGAGACGTCAGATATCTCTATGTTCCCTCTGATTAATCTTCCTTTAGCTTTAATCTTGCCTTCTTTGCTGTCCCCAAAAGTAACCTTTGGACCATCCACAGCAATTGCATCAGTCAGCTCATGTATGTTTCCACACATGTGTCTTGAACATCCACTGTCCAAGTACCATATCTTCTCTACTTTACTCCTACTCCTAATCCTAACCTACAAAACAAAAATAAAATTGTTTTAGGTACCCTTATTGAGAGGGTCCTGAAGGATTAGTTCCACCTTTGACAACCCAAGATGTTGAAGTCTTAGGCTTCTTAGGTTTCTGAGTTTTCACAGGAGTATGAACAGCTTTATTTTCATCATAATTATCAGATAAGTCAAGTTGATGATCAGTATGATAAGAATAAGGTTCATAAGCAGGGTAAGGTGCATGATATGCAGGATATGCATGCATTGGATGAGCAGGGTAAGGTGCATAGTAACTAGGAAATTGAGGTGCATGATACATAGGATGATATGCAGCAGGTTGCACATAATATGACTCATTTCCATACCAAGCATTTTGATTTTTCTTGTTCTTATGCTTCTTTGGCTTACTAGGTGCTTGCTCAACTTGTTTAGACTTAGCTTTACCACTAGTCTGATTGACTTTAGCTTTATCAGCAGACTTCTTAGGACTCTGCTGTTTGGTCTTACTAGTCTTATTTCCTACACTAGGCTCTTTGCTCTTTTTAGCCTTAGGAGATTTCTTCTCCTTTAATTCTTTCTCAGGTGAAGTAGGTCTAGCAGTTTGAACATATAGAATGACCTTGCTATTGTCAGCTGATATGAATTTTTCAGTATGGTTCAACTCTTGCTTATCCTGTTCTAAAGGCATCTTCTGTTTACTAGATGTATGCGTGGATGCAGCAGATGATTTCTCATGAGACTCGATAATCTTTTCAAGTTCCATGATTTTTCCTTTATAAACTTCACATTCAGCTTTCAGAGACTCATGTTCTTGCTCAAGCTGTTTGTACTCGACTGATTCTTTTGGCTTTTCAGCTTTAAGTTTCAGTGAGTTATTTTGCTCTTTTAGCAAGCTCATCTCTTCCTAAAGCTTGACAAATTCTCCAGCAATAGTAGTATTATTTAACATCATTTGCTCTAGAGAATCAAACAGTTCATTATTTTGAGGAGTTACCTCATCCTCAGAGTCATCAGAGTCCTTTGCCATCAGGCACAGGAGAGCAGGTTTTTCTTCATCAGAAGATTCTTCATCAGACGAGTCTGACTCTGAATCAGATGAGTAGACAGCAGCAAGCTTTTCTGCTTCAGCCATCATTGCTTTCCCTCTCTGATGCTTTCTTTCTTTTCTTACTTTCTTCTCCTCTTCAGTGTACTTTTCTGCTTTTGGATATGGGCAGTCTTTGATGAAGTGTCCCAATTTCCTGCAGTTGTAACACATTAGTTTTGATTTATAATCATCTTTATCTTGAGAAGAAAAGTTAGGTTTAGAAGTAGAAGCATTGTTGTATTTGTTCTTCATTTTTCTTTTGTAGAACTTCTTGAAATTATTCATCAACAGTGCAACGTCTCCAGCAGTGTACTCCTTCTTGTTGAGTAGAGTGGCTTCATCAGATGAGTCCACTTCTTTGCTTTTCTGTGCTGGTCTTCTGGTGTTTTCAGCAGCAACCAGTGCAGCTGTGGGTCCTGAAGTTGAGGTTTCTTCAATACCCATCCTAGGCAGTTTATACTCATAAGCCTTGAGTACAGAAAACAGCTCTGTAAGAGAGATCTTCCCCAGATCCCTTGATTCTTCCATTGCTGTCACCTTCATGTTGAACTTAGGAGGTAAGGCCTTCAGTACTCTGATGGTTATCTCCTTGTCTGTGAAGGTTTTTCCAAGCTTCAATACTTCATTTAATATTCTCGTAAACCTTGTATCCATCTGATCAATGGTTTCAGAGGACTTCATCTTGAAGTTATCCAGCTTTTCTAGAGCAACACTTAGCTGATGCTCCTTGATAGCATCATTGCCTTCGCTCATATCTCTGACTTTGTCCCACATCTCTTTTGCAGATTTACAATGTTTGATCTTGTCAAACCGATCATTATCCAGGGCTTTAGTCATGATAAATCTTCCAATTTTGTCCAGGTTGAACAGCTTGATTTCTTCAGCTGTCATTTCGCTCAAGTCTTTTTCCACCACGGTATCAACTTCATTGATTTTTATCGTCTTGGTGAACTTGAATGGACCTTTTGTAATGCAAGTGAACATGTTGTCATTGTAGGCAGCGAGGAAAATCTCCATCCTGATTTTCCAGTCTTCGAAGGACATGCCAGCAATGTGGGGAACATGGTTTATGCATTCCATTTTCAAAAAGTTTTGATTTTTCAAAAAAATGCTCTTTTGAAAAAGTTTTCAAAAACCTTTGAAAAACACTTGGATCAAGCTCGTTGATTAGGCAGCTGATTCAAATGAACCACCTGCTCTGATACCACTTGTTGGTCCCAAGTGGTCAGATGAGGTCTAGAGGGGGGGGGGGTGAATAGACCTCTGAAAATTTTTGAACTTAAAAACTTTTCAGTCTTCTGTCAGCAGACTAAGCTGATGAAGAACAGTAAGCAGACTAGTCTGATCGTGAACAAATCTTGAACAGACGACTGACCACTCTTCTTACAGTAACTTAGCTGTTTTTCAGCAAAACAGTTTTTCAAAGAGTATACTTGCAGCGGATTGTTTCAAAGTGTTTTTCACAAGTAGACTAAGTTCTTGAAAGATTTTATCCCCAGTTTTTAACAAACTTCTTTTAAAATCTTTTAGACAATTCAAAGTGTTTAAATATGCAAACTTTAAATATGCAAGAAAACTTTAGATGCAAAATAACACAAAGAATTTTTATAGTGGTTATATGGATAAAAATCCTTTAGTCCACTCTTCCAGATCACACAGATTCTGGGTTATACTATAATCACTTAGATTACAATATTTCTCCACTTACACCTAAACAACTAATGAGAAGGCTGTAAGCTCGCAATAGGAAATCACAAAGAAAACCTATCCTCTGAAGTAGAATCACTCACAAAGATGGATTCTAACTTCGCACAACACTCAGCTATTACAAAATCACTCAGATAATGTTTTTCTGATTTCTTCAACTTGGTTTCTGTCAACAGATGACTTCCACCAGACGAGTGAGCTGTTCGAGCTTTTGAGACTTAGAGAAATTCTGCTTCAAAATTTCGATCTCTGATTGTTGTTGTGTTATGTCTCTCTTCGAACTTTGCTCTAGTTATACTTGGATTTGAATTTATGACCGTTGAAGGAAATCACATCTTCAAATCCATTCTTCAGCTCTTTTTGAAACGGCTCCCTGCAGCAATCGTACAGTGTACAGTACCTTTCTGTCCATCGCATTTAATGCTGCATTTAATGCACTCTGCTGATCGGAGGATATCTTCAATCATTTGCCATTACTACCCTTCTCTTCCAGCATTTATTACACTAAGTGCATTTATTACCGTTGGACTAATCTCTTGATCTCTTCTACTTTGCTGATCAAAACGACCCTTCTGATAGATACTCTGCTGATCAAATACTGAACTCATCTGATTTGACTCGGCTGATGACCTACCCTTCTGTTCGCTGTTTCAGCAAGAGATCACTAGTCTTCTGAGCTTTGAACTTTGAACTCTTCTGATGTCTTCTTTTACTTGTTCAAAATTCTTCTAAGGGAACTAAGCTTTCCATACTTAGCTGATTATGATGTTTTGGAAATCATCAAAACCTTCCCTTAATTACTTGTCTTCTTTGCACTTCATCTTCATCCAACATGTACACTGTACGATTGCTGCAGGGAGCCGTTTCAAAAAGAGCTGAAGGATGGATTTGAAGATGTGATTTCCTTCAACGGTCATAAATTCAAATCCAAGTATAAATAGAGCAAAGTTCGAAGAGAGAAATAACACAACAAAATCAGAGATCGAAATTTTGAAGCAGGATTTCTCTAAGTCTCAAAAGCTCGAACAGCTCACTCGTCTGGTGGAAGTCATCTGTTGACAGAAACCAAGTTGAAGAAATCAGAAAAACATTATCTGAGTGATTTTGTAATAGCTGAGTGTTGTGCGAAGTTAGAATCCATCTTTGTGAGTGATTCTACTTCAGAGGATAGGTTTTCTGTGTGATTTCCTATTGCGAGCTTACAGCCTTCTCATTAGTTGTTTAGGTGTAAGTGGAGAAATATTGTAATCTAAGTGATTATAGTATAACCCAGAATCTGTGTGATCTGGAAGAGTGGACTAAAGGATTTTTATCCATATAACCACTATAAAAATTCTTTGTGTTATTTTTGCATATAAAGTTTTCCTGCATATTTTAAAGTTTGCATATTTGAACACTTTGAATCAAACAAAAGATTTTAAAAAGGAGTTTGTAAAAACTGGGGATAAAATCTTTCAAGAGCTTAGTCTACTTGTGAAAAACACTTTGAAACAATCCGCTGCAAGTAAACTCTTTGAAAAACTGTTTTGCTGAAAAACAGCTAAGTTACTGTAAGAAGAGTGGTCAGTCGTCTGTTCAAGATTTGTTCACGATCAGACTAGTCTGCTTATTGTTCTTCATCAGCTTAGTCTGCTGACAGAAGACTGAAAAGTTTTTAAGTTCAAAAATTTTCAGAGGTCTATTCACCCCCCCCCCTCTAGACCTCATCTGACCACTTGGGACCAACACAAACCCCCACAAGATGGAGAGTAATATATTATACTCCCATCATGGTCATAATATATCTAAACGGACCCTTATTCAAAGGCTTGGTAAAAATCCGCGACTTGATTTGCAGAGCTAATTGAAAGCAATTTGATGTGTTCTCTGCTAATGTGTTCTTGGATGAAGTGTGCATCAACCCAGATGTGCTTGGAAGAATTGTTGAAGTTGTAAGCGGTGTTTTGGTACATAATTTAAAACAAATGAGGTATCCTTATAATTTCTGAAACGTCAAGGAATTTCTTGTAAAATGACTAAATATCAGGGGTCCGTTCATAAATCACCATTTCTGTTAAGGATAGTTTAATAGATCATATGTATATATTCTGTAGCTGAATTCTTGGGATTTCAGATCTATATTTGTTACATAATTTTTAATGAAAAATGATTGTAAATGTTAATTTTTTTATTTTTTCTTGCTCTAGTGGACAACAGTGGAATTACTGTTGAATTTTAATGCTTGAATTCAAGTAAATTGTTGGTCCTAAGTGGTCAGATGAGGTCTAGAGGGGGGGGGGGGGAATTTTTTGACTTAAAAACTTTTCAGTCGTCTGTCAGCAGACTAAGCTGGTCGTGAACAAATCTTGAACAGCAGAGTGACCACTCTTCTTATAGTTACTTAGCTGATTTCAGCAAAAGTAGTTTTATGAGAGTATACTTGCAGCGGATAAAAGTGTTTTTCACAAGTAGACTAAGTCTTTCAAAGATTTTGTCCCAAGTTTTAAAACTCCTTCAAAATCTTTAAACAATTGATTCAAAGTGTTAACTTATGCAATTTTAAAGTATGCAAGAAAACTTATGCAAAAATAACACAAAGAATTTTTATAGTGGTTATATGGATACAAATCCTTTAGTCCACTCTTTCAGATCACTCAGATTCTGGGTTATACTATAAACACAAAGTTTACAATATTTCTCCACTTACGCCAAAACAACAAATGAGAAGGCCGTAAGCTCACAATAGGAAATCACAAAGAAAACCTATCCTCTGAAGTTAGATCACTCACACAGATGGATCTACACTCCGCACAATACTCAACTACTACAAATTCACTCACAAAATGTTTTCTTTTGGCTTCAACTTGGTTTCTGTCAACAAATGACTTCACCAGACGAGTGAGCTGTTCTTGAGCTTCTTGAGACTTAGAAAATTCTGCTTCGGAAATAAAATCTCAGAGTGTGTTGTTGTGTTGTTGCTCTTGAACTCAGCTCTATTTATACTCAGACTTGAAAATGTGACCGTTGAAGAAAATCACAATTCAAATCCATAGCCTTAGCCCAATTTCAGAACGGCTCCCTGCTACAGTCCTTTTATGCTGTACTTTCCTGTAGCTGCATTAAATGCACCCTGCTAATCCGAGGATAAACTTCAATCATTTGCCATTACTATCCCTCTCTTACAGCATTTACTACATCAAGGGCATTTATTACCGTTGAACTACCTCCTTGATCTCTTCTACTCTGCTGATCAAAACAACCCTGCTGATAGATACCCTGCTGATCAAACTCTGAACCCATCTGATTTGAGTCAGCTGATGGTCTACCCTTCTGATTGCTATTTCAGCATAAGATCAGTAGTCTTCTGGGCTTAGAATTTTGGACCCTTCTGATGTCTTCTTTACTTGGTCAAAATTCTTCTAAGGGACCTAAGCTTTCCATACTTAGCTGATTTTGACGTTTTGGAAATCATCAAAACTTTCCCTTATCTTCTTATCTTCAATGCACTTCATCTTCATCTTCATCCAACAATTTTCCCCTTTTTGATGATGACAAAACTTTAGCTAAGTACCTGTACCTAAACTAAAGTTTTGATCCTCAAAAATTTCTGAGATAGAAATAGTTTATTGGATTTGAACTTGTACTTTTATAGATTCAGCAAAGATTACAAATTACAAGTTTAGTAGATGAGATGTACATAAAGAAAATTTACAAAGATTTGAAGCCTAAGTAATTTAGTCTAGTCTTCTGTTTTGTCTTCTGGCTTGTCCTCTTCATCTGATTCTTCATCTTCAGGTTTGGAAGTTTCAGCTTCTATATCCTTGAAGAATCTTTGTCTTAAAAGCTCCATCTTTTTGTACTTGACATCAGGATTAAGCTGTTCTTCAGCTGAGTCCTTAGCAGCAGCAATTTCTTTGTCAGTCTTTGCTGTTTCCTTAGGACTTCCTTCAGCTTCAGTTTCATCAGCTTCTTCTTCTTCTGTAATTGGCTGATCTACTGGTCTGCTTGTGCCTTCATTTACTTCATCAGCATTTTCATCTTCAGCAGATCCATCCAGTACTTCAGTATCTTCAAATTCAGCAGTCTTTGAGAGAAATGTGTCATCTTGTCTATCTTCTTCTTCACAAGATACCCTATCTTCCCCCTTTTTGTCATCATCAGCAGGGTTGATTGGATATTGTGGTAAGACTGGTGCAACTTGAAGTGTATCACAAAGAAATCTGATGTTGTTGTCTAGTGCATGAATTTGAGCTTCTTGTCTGAGCTGTTGGGCTTCAAATGCATCCATTCTGTTTAGCACGACTTCCCCTTGTTCACCTAGCTGAATCTGAGTTTCTAGTATCATATCAGCAGATGCCTTGAAGTCTTTCATCATATTTTCCAAGGTTTCATCCTGTGCTGTTATGCCCATTTCAACAGTCTCAGTAACTTGTTTCCAACCAGCAGCAGTGCATTGAGTTCTTGCTCTGAGTACATCCATGTCTTGTCTGATAGTCTCCACATTATGAGCAGTGTCTTCTATCAGAGAAGTAGGAATAGCAGCAGCCTGTTGGGTTGGTTTACTTATAGCAGCCAGCAGATTGGCAGTTAACCTTTCTTCTAATTCCTTCATTGAAGTTGAAATCATCTGTTGAATTGAATTCAACAGAGATGGTGGTATGCTCTGGGAAGTAGAAGCAGCCTCTGTTTGAATAGTACGGAGGCAATGATGCCTTCTGTGATATGTTCTGCTGGACCAGGAGTACTCTTTTTCTCCTTGGTCTGATCTGCTGGACTAGGAGTGCTTTCCTTCTCCTTAGTCTTATCAACTGGTGGTGCTTGGACCTTTCCAGTATATCTTTCTGGGTAATCCGTCCAGAGAATTAGTGCTGCATTCCAACACTTTCGCAATTATATCAGCAAACCTCTGATACTCATCCTTCAGCTGAGTTTTCATCAGAGTCCCTGACATTTCCTCTCTCTTCCTGGCACAAATTGGCCAAAACTCCTCCGCTTTCTCAGATCCTAGATCTGTTACATCTCCTCCTTCATTTTTCAGTCCATAAATCTCACTTAATACGGCAGCAGATATGCAAATCTTCTTTCCCCCAATAGTGGCAATCATAGATGTCTTATCATTGTTGAATTTTCTGGTTCTGTAGAAATCATCAACGTCGTCCAGATATACATATTCCTCATGAGCTTCTAGAACCGGTACCAGCAACGTTGTTCATTGAAGTTGAAATCATCTGTTGAATTGAATTCAACAGAAATGGTGGTATGCTCTGGGAAGTAGAAGCAGCCTCTGTTTGAATAGTAGGGAGGGCAATGATGCCTTCTGTGATATGTTCTGCTGGACCAGGAGTACTCTTTTTTTCCTTGGTCTGATCTGCTGGACTAGGAGTGCTTTCCTTCTCCTTAGTCTTATCAACTGGTGGTGCTTGGACCTTTCCAGTATATCTTTCTGGGTAATCCGTTCAGAGAATTAGTGCTGCATTCCAACACTTTCGCAATTATATCAGCAAACCTCTGATACTCATCCTTCAGCTGAGTTTTCATCAGAGTCCCTGACATTTCCTCTCTCTTCCTGGCACAAATTGGCCAAAACTCCTCCGCTTTCTCAGATCCTAGATCTGTTACATCTCCTCCTTCATTTTTCAGTCCATAAATCTCACTTAATACGGCAGCAGATATGCAAATTTTCTTTCCCCCAATAGTGGCAATCATAGATGTCTTATCATTGTTGAATTTTCTGGTTCTGTAGAAATCATCAACGTCGTCCAGATATACATATTCCTCATGAGCTTCTAGAACCGGTACCAGCAACGATTCCTTGATTTTCTCCATGATTTCTCTCATTAGATCAGTACCAGTAGAGAAGAATTTGTCATAGCTTAGAAATCTTCCTTCAATAATAGCCATTTTGTGATTAAGTAATGTAAATCTGCAGAAAATTGATAGCTAGAGAACAGAGAGCTTGGAGAGTTAGAGAATTTGGGAATCTTGTGTGCGAAATTCGACTAATCTGTTCAGATCGGATTTTATACGTTTCTTTAGTTTTGGTTATCGTGATTGATATGAACCGCAAGATTGATCTGACAGGTTTTAAATCGTATGGGTGAGAATTGAGGATTTAAAATTTGTTAAATTAATGTCAGATGAGCGGGAAACTCAATCGGCACTTATCTGTTAATTATAAAAGCGTGTTTTCAAGAATGCGTTTTATGACAATGCTTATATAATGCATCAGATGAGTAGAGTTTAACTTATCTGACAGACGAGTGATCTGTTATCTGATATTACTAGTGAAAGCCAATAGCTAGTAATCTTCCTCTGCTGTTTGTCAATCCAGCAAGATAATTTGATCTTCAATCTTCAAGACTTTTGATCTTCTGATGAAAACATAACTTCAACTAACTTTCGTTAACACATATCATCTTTTAATCAGAAGTACCGCTACTCTTACACGTTCCCCCTGACTTTAAGAATTTATAAGTTAACTAGTCTGTTTGAGAGTTAATCCTTGAAGGTGATTGAGATGAGTAAGCTGTTGAACCTTAGTCTTCTGATAGGTTCCCCCTCAGCTTATGCATCCAAATTTAGCAATCATAGTTCAGCTCTTAGAGTTGAAAACCTTATTTCACTTAGAGGTTTAGTGAAAATGTCAGCAATCTGATTGTCTGTATGAACATACTCAATCATAACATTTCCTTTTTCCACATGATCTCTAATGAAGTGATGCTTGATCTCAATATGTTTAATCCTTGAATGACTTGTAGTATTCTGAGTAAGAGAGATTGCACTTGTATTGTCACAGTAGATTGGAATTCCACTGATTTTGATATTGTAGTATTCTAGTTGATGTTTCAACCATAGTATCTGTGCACAACAAGCTCCAGCAGCTATATATTAAGCTTCAGCAGTAGATATGGATACTGAAGTTTGTTTCTTACTCATCCATGAGATCAGACGACTACCTAAGAACTGACAGACACCTATTGTGCTTTTTCTGTCAATCTTGCAGCCAGCAAGGTCAGAATCTGAATATCCAATAAGCTCAAATCCAGATTCCCTAGGATACCACAATCCCAATTCTTGAGTGCCTTCAACATATTTCAGTATTCTCTTGGCAGCTAAGAGATGAGATTTCTTAGGATTTGATTGAAATCTCGCACAAACCCCAACAGAGTACATAATGTCAAGTCTGCTTGCTGTTAAGTATAACAGTGACCCAATAATTTCTCTGTATTTGGTTATGTCCACTGATTTGCCATCTTCATCTTTATCCAACCGAAGACTAGTAGACATTGGAATGTTAGCAGTAGAGCTAGTTTCCATACCAAATTTCTTAAACAGATCCCTTGTGTATTTTGCTTGGCTGATGAATATTCCATCAGGCAACTGTCTTACTTGAAAACCAAGAAAATAATTAAGTTCTCCCATCATACTCATTTCAAACTTGTTCTGCATCAGCTTTGAGAACTTATCACACATCTGTTGGTTAGTTGAACCAAAAATAATATCGTCTACATATATTTGCACAAGTAATATGTGAACCTCCCATTCAATAGTGAACAAGGTTTTATCTACCTTACCTTTACGAAATCCTTTAATTAAAAGAAAATCAGATAGGGTATCATACCATGCTCTTGGAGCTTGTTTCAGTCCATAGAGGGCTTTCTTCAGACGATACACCTTGTCTTCTTCTTGATAGACTTCAAATCCAGGTGGTTGTTCAACATACACTTCCTCTTGCAATTCTCCATTGAGAAATGCTGACTTCACATCCATCTGATTGACAGTGAAGTTCTTGTAAGCAGCATAGGCAAGAAACAGTCTGATTGCTTCAAGTCTTGCCACTGGTGCAAATGTTTCATCAAAGTCAATTCCTTTTTCTTGACAATAACCCTTGGCCACTAACTTGCTTTGTTTCTGGTGACAACACCATCTTCATTCATTTTATTCCTGAAAACCCATTTTGTGCCAATTACTCTTTGATGACTTGGTCTAGGAACTAAGTACCATACTTCATTCCTTTCAAATTGATTTAGCTCTTCTTGCATGGCTTCAATCCAGAAGGTATCACTGAGAGCTTCTTCAATTTGTTTAGGCTCTATTTGAGATAAGAAGCTGACAAACATAGCATCTTGTGCAGCAGCTCTTCTTGTTTTCACTTTATCCAAAGGATCACCAATCACTAACTCTGGTGGGTGATTCTTGAGCCATCTGAGATCAGGTAGCAGGTCTGAATGTTGTCCTCTGTTTTGATCTTGCAACACTATTGTTGGAGATTCAGTAGTAGTCTGTTGAACAGTCTCTGGTCTTTCAGCTGTTTGCAACTCGTCTGTTAGACAATCAGCACTGTGATTTTGAACAGGATTTGAGTTAGCAGCTGAATTGAGATCAGGTAGTATGATGGGAACATATTCTTCATTCTTTCCAACATTCAACTTCTGTAAATCAGTAGACAGATCTTGATTAGTGCTTTTATTCTTTTCAGAAGATTGACTTGACTCATCAAATAATACATGAATGGATTCTTCTACAAGTAAAGTTCTTTTGTTAAAGACTCTATAAACTTTACTAACAGTAGAGTAACCTACAAAAACAGCTTCGTTAGCCTTTTCTGCAAATGCAGTAAGGTGATTTTTCCCATTGTTCAATACAAAACATTTACAACCAAAAATCTTAAAGTAGTGAATGTTTGGCTTTCTGTTGTTCCAAACTTCATATGGAGTTTTGTTCTGATTCTTGTTGATCATACATCTGTTCTGGGTAAAGCAGGCTGTGTTTGTGGCTTCTGCCCAAGATCTTTGAGGCAGCTTAGCTTCAGCTATCATTGTTCTGACAACTTCCTTTAGTGTTCTGTTTCTCCTTTCAGCAACACCATTATGTTGAGGGGTTCTAGCAGCTGAATACTCATGATGTATTCCTTTGATATTACAATACTCTTCAATAGTAGAGTTTGTGAATTCTGTCCCTCTATCTGATCTGATCTTCAATATTTTTATGTTTTTCTCATTTTGGATCAGTTCCATCAGATTAGTAAGATGTTCCTTGGTTTCACTTTTCTTCTTCATGAAAATCACCCAAGTATATCTTGAATAATCATCCACAACAGCTAGGCAGTATTTATTTCCACCATTGCCGACTGGATCAATGGGTCCAAATAAGTCCATGTGAAGCAGCTCCAAGATTCTTCCAGAAGATTGGTGCTTCTTGCTTTTGAAAGATGACTTGATTTGTTTCCCTTTCTCACAGGCGTCACAGAGCTTATCTTTGCTCATGACTGTTTTTGGAATCTCTTCTACTAGATCATTCTTTATCAGTCGGTTGATGGTCTTGAAGTTTAAATGATTCATCCTTTTGTGCCACAGCCAACTGACTTCACTTGGTGTTGATGCCACCAAACAAATACTTGAATTCTTGTCAGCAGAATTCCAGTCGACTATGTAGACATTTCCTTGTCGTCTTCCAGATAAGATTACCTTCTTTGTACCAATCTGTTCAACGTAGCATTTATCTGTTGAGAAGATGACTGAATATCCTTTGTCACAAAATTGACTTATGCTCAGCAGGTTGTACTTTAGGCCTTTAACATATGAGACGTCAAATATCTCAATGTTTCCTTTGATTAATCTTCCTTTAGCTACAATCTTGCCTTCTTTACTGTCTCCAAAAGTAACTTTTGGAACATCCACAGCAACAACATCAGTCAGCTCATGTATGTTTCCACACATGTGTCTTGAACAGCCACTGTCCAAGTACCAGATCTTCTCTACTTTACTCCTACTCCTAATCCTAGCCTACAAAACAAAATAAAAATTGTTTTAGGTACCCTTATTGAGAGGGTCCTGAAGGATTAGTTCCACCTTTGACAACCCAAGATGTTGATGTCTTAGGCTTCTTAGGTTTTTTGAGTTTTAACAGGAGCATGAACAGTTTTATCTTTATCATAGTCAGCAGATAAGTCAGGTTGATGATCAGTATGATAAGGAAAATGTTCATAAGCAGTATAAGGTGCATGATAAGCAGGATATGCATGCATTGGATGAGCATGATATGGTGCATAGTAAGTTGGAAATTGAGGTGCATGATACATAGGAGGATATGCAGCAGGTTGCACATAATAAGATTCATTTCCATACCAAGCATTTTGATATTTCTTGTTTTTATGCTTTTTTGGTTTACTAGATGCTTGCTCATTAACAGACGACTTAGTTTTACCACTAATCTGATTCAATTTAGCTTTATCAGCAGACTTCTTAGGACTCTGCTGTTTGGTCTTACCAGTCTGTTTTCCTACACTAGGCTCTTTGCTCTTTTTAGCCTTAGGAGATTTCTTCTCCTTTAATACTTTCTCAGGTGAAGCAGGTTTAGTAGTCTGAACATACAAAATGACCTTACTATTGTCAGCAGATATGAATTTTTCAGTATGGTTCAGTTCTAACTTATCCTGTTCTAAAGGCATCTTCTGTTTACTAGACATATGAGTGGATGCAACAGATGATTTATCATGAGACTCAATAACTTTTTCAAGTTCCATGATTTTTCCTTTACAAACTTCACATTCAGCTTTCAGAGATTCATATTCTTGCTCAAGCTTTTTATTTTCAGCTGATTCTCTTGGCTTTTCAGCTATGAGTTTCAGTGAACTGTTTTGCTCTTTTAGCAATATCATCTCTTCCTTAAGCTTTTTATATGCTTCAGCAATACCAGTATTGTTAAGCATCATTTGTTCAAATGAATTGAATAATTCATTATCAAGAGGAGTTACCTCATCCTCAGAGTCATCAGATTCCTTAGCCATCAGGCAGATTAGAGCAGGGTTTTCTTCATCAGAAGACTCTTCATCAGAAGTGTCTGAGTCTGAATCAGATGAGTAGACATCAGTCAGCTTTTCTGCTTCAGCTATCATTGCCTTGCCTCTCTGATGCTTTCTTTCCTTTCTGATTCTCTTCTCTTCTTCAGTGTATTTCTCTGCTTTTGGATATGGTCAGTCTCTGATGAAGTGTCCCAATTTCCTGCAGTTATAACACATTAGTTTGGTTTGTAATCATCCTTATCTTGAGAAGAAGGGTTAGGTTTAGAAGTAGAAGCATTGTTATATTTGTTCTTCATTTTTCTTTTGTAGAACTTCTTGAAATTATTCATCAGCAATGCTACATCTCCAGCTGTGTACTCCTTTTTGTTGAGTAATGTGGCTTCATCACATGAGTCCACTTCTTTACTTCTTTGTACATGTCTTCTGGGATTTTCAGCAGCAAAAGGCAGCTGTGGGTCCTGAAGTTGAGGTTTCTTCAATACACATTCTTGACAGTTTATACTCATACGCCTTGAGTACGGAGAACATCTCTGTAAGAGAAATCTTTCCCAGATCTCTTGATTCTTCCATTGCTGTCACCTTCATGTTGAACTTGGGTAGTAGGGCCTTCAGTACTCTGACGGTGATCTCCTTGTCAGTGAAGGTCTTTCCCAGCTTTAGAACTTCATTGAGTGTTCTGGTGAACCTAGTATCCATCTGATCAATGGTCTCTCCAGATTTCATCTTGAAGTTGTCTAGCTTCTCCAAGGCAACACTGAGCTGATGCTCCTTGATAGCATCATTTCCTTCGCTCATATCACGTACTTTGTCCCACATTTCCTTTGCAGTTTTGCAATGTTTGACTTTGTCAAACCGATCATTATCCAGGGCTTTAGTCATGATAAATCTTTCAACTTTGTCCAGATTGAACAACTTTATTTCTTCGGCTATCATTTCCTTTAAATCTTTTTCCACCACTATATCGACTTCATCTACTTTGATAGTTTTGGTGAATTTGAATGGACATTTGATGATACATGTGTACATGTTATCATTATAAGCAGCTAGAAAAATTTCCATCCTGATTTTTCAGTCTTCAAAAGACATACCAACAATGTGGGGAACATGGCTGATACAATCCATTTTTCAAAAAAAATTTATTTTTCAAAAATATGCTCTTTTGAAAAGTTTTGAAAACCTTTGAAAAACACTTGGATCAAGCTCGTTGATCAGGCAACTGATTCTAGTGAACCACCCGCTCTGACACCACTTGTTGGTCCCAAGTGATCAGATGAGGTCTAGAGGGGGGGGGGGGGGATGAATAGACCTCTGAAAATTTTTTTGACTTAAAAACTTTTCAGTCGTCTGTCAGCAGACTAAGCTTATAAAGAACAGTAAGCTGACTAAGCTGATCGTGAACAAATCTTGAACAACAGAGTGACCACTCTTCTTATAGTTACTTAGCTGATTTCAGCAAAAGTAGTTTTATGAGAGTATACTTGCAGCGGATAAAAGTGTTTTTCACAAGTAGACTAAGTCTTTCAAAGATTTTGTCCCCAGTTTTAAAACTCCTTCAAAATCTTTAAACAATTGATTCAAAGTGTTAACTTATGCAATTTTAAAGTATGCAAGAAAACTTATGCAAAAATAACACAAAGAATTTTTATAGTGGTTATATGGATAAAAATCCTTTAGTCCACTCTTCCAGATCACTTAGATTCTAGGTTATACTATAAACACAAAGTTTACAATATTTCTCCACTTACGCCAAAACAATAAATGAGAAGGCCGTAAGCTCACAATAGGAAATCACAAAGAAAACCTATCATCTGAAGTTAGATCACTCACACAGATGGATCTACACTCCGCACAACACTCAACTAATACAAATTCACTCAGAAAATGTTTTCTTTTGGCTTCAACTTGGTTTCTGTCAACAAATGACTTCACCAGACGAGTGAGCTGTTCTTGAGCTTCTTGAGACTTAGAAAATTCTGCTTCGGAAATAAAATCTCAGAGTGTGTTGTTGTGTTGTTGCTCTTGAACTCAGCTCTATTTATACTCAGACTTGAAAATGTGACCGTTGAAGAAATATCACAATTGAAATCCATCTCCTTAGCCCAATTTCAGAACGGCTCCCTGCTACAGTCCTTTTCTGCTGTACTTTCCTGTAGCTGCATTAAATGCACCCTGCTGATCCGAGGATAAACTTCAATCATTTGCCATTACTATCCCTCTCTTACAACATTTACTACATCAAGGGCATTTATTACCGTAGAACTACCTCCTTGATCTCTTCTACTCTGCTGATCAAAACAACCCTGCTGATAGACCCTGCTGATCAAACTCTGAACCCATCTGATTTGAGTCAGCTGATGGTCTACCCTTCTGATTGCTATTTCAGCATAAGATTAGTAGTCTTCTGGGCTTGGAATTTTGGACCCTTCTGATGTCTTATTTACTTGGTCAAAATTCTTCTAAGGGACCTAAGCTTTCCATACTTAGCTAATTTTGACGTTTTGGAAATCATCAAAACTTTCCCTTATCTTCTTATCTTCAATGCACTTTATCTTCATCTTCATCCAACATAAATATCAGATCAAAGTCTGAAGACTCTACCTTGATTTCTAACTGTAAGAGTTTATTTTGGGATTTTTGCACTTTGCACCCCCAAAATATGAGAAAGAGATAATTTGCACTCTTGAAATATAAATTTAGCACTTTGCACAAAAATATGAACAATTCAGCACTTTGCACCCCAAAATAAGAGAAATGGGCATTTTACACCCCTGATATAGAAATATCACTTAGCACCCTTGAATTAAGAACAACCTATCAACTTGCACCCCAAAAACACGAGAAATAGACACTTTGAACCCCCTAAACACAAAATATCACTTAGCAGCTCAAATTAAGAAAAACTCAACAACTAGCACCCTTCATTCTTTTTTTCCGGCAAAGTTGACTACCGGGGTAAAAAAACCTAGGGGAAAAATATGTAATTCATTTTCTTTTTTCTTAAAATTTGCAAAATACGATTTTGAATAATAGAATATTCATATGCAAAATCTATTTTAACATATATCTTTTTAATTACTAATTTTTCAAATTTCTTCAAAATATCCAAAGAATTCGAAAAGTTTTTAGAAAGTTAATACATATAAATGACTGAATCGTATCACAAAAATAAATTTTAATATGGAGATAGAAATAAGCATTCTAGTATTCATAATCGTATTTTTAAATTTAAGGAAAAAAGTAAATGAATTACCTATTTTGCCCCTAGGTTTTTTTTATCCAAGTGATCAACTTTGCTGAAAAAAACGATGGGGTGCTAGTTGTTGAGTTTTTCTTAATTTGAGGTGCTAAATGCTAATTTTGTGTTTAGGGGGTTCAAAGTGTCAATTTCTCATGTTTCGGGGTGCATTTGATAAGTTGTTCTTACTTCGAGGGTGCTAAGTGCTAATTTTATTTCGGAGGTGGAAAATGTCCATTTATTGTGTTTCGGGAGTACAAAGTGCCAAAGATCTAAAAATGAATTACCTATTTTGTCCCTAGATTTGTTGAGGAAAATAAAAGAAGGTGCAATGTGCTTAATTATTCTTATGTCGGGGGTATAAAGTGCTAAATTTATGTTTTAAGGGAGCAAAGTGCTTATTCCCATGTTTTGGGGGTGCAAAGTGCAAAAAACCCATTTATTTTAGTTAATTACTATTTTTTATTATTTAGTGTCTGCTGCAGAATCTTATGATTTGTACTAATTTAACAAAAGAACTACTGTCAGTAATTAAACGCGGGATTAGTTTATTACTTAGGCCATCTCCAACCCGTAGGGCTATTTACAGTCCTGGGGTGTCAATCTTCACCTGGGGAATCTGCACCCCCCTGAGCATCATCTCCAACCGGGAGGGGGTTCTCTTCCAATTAATTAAAAAAAAAGCCTTCCCCACTCTCACCTATATTATCTATAATAATAATAATAATAATAATAATAATAGTAGTAGTACCAATAATAATAATAATAATAATAATTTTAAAAATAAGTAATATTAATTTAAATATGAAAATGCATAATAATTAATTTTAGAGACAATGATAATAAAATAATAATATTACATTCGAGACAAGAAAAACAACAAGGATTACACGAAAATCACAACGAAATTGCAACGATGAAGACAACATTGAAAATGCAAAAATACAACATAAGTAAACAACAAGAAAAATGCAACGATGAAAACAACAATCATTAGGCGTTTGGAAAATAATAAAAAGGCGTTGGGAAAATAATCAAATCAAATTTTAAATGTGGCTAAATAAATTATAGCTTCATAGACAAATATATATAATTTTAAAATTAATAATGGATAACAATTTTTTTATACTATAATTTTTTTGAATTTTATTTTCATGTTGCAATTTTTATATCTAATAATGTTACATCTTTAATTTAAATTAAATTGTTATTAAACCTACAACAATTTTTATAATTAAATGTAACTTTTATTTTTAGTTAATTAAAATAAATAAGGTATTGTTAAAATTTGTAGTTAATTTTTAAAATATTTTTATTATTAATTTATTTATTAAAATTAATTTTAAAATTTAATAAAAAAAATAAAAGAAAACCATCAGGTGGCGCCAAGTGGCGCCACCTGATGTCATGGCTGCAGCGCGTCCCAGCAGCTGGGCTGTGGGCTGGGCGATTAATCGCCCAGCCCACACACCTGGGCGGTCCATTTGGACCGCCCTTTATCATCTCCAACCCGCAGCTGGCGGGCTGGCCCAAATCCACCCACCCCCCAGCCCGGGTTGGAGATGGCCTTAAAGGGTACAAGGAAGGAGTTGGCTAATAAGAGTTCAAGCTTGTAAAAACTCTTGAGAGTTCACCACTTATTTAATGATTCTTGGCAAAAGTTCCATCCTCAGCTTGCTATATAGGTTGTATTATTTTTTACAACTTGTCTTAAATGCCCCTTTATTTATACACTTTCTTCTTCACATATTTTAGTCTTTTTTTTTTTGTCGACTTCTTACCCATTTTTCAGTCTTAATAATATTACCCGTTTCTATAGCTTCATTTATACATCTTCTTTTTAGCCATTTCTATCAATTCATCCCTTTTTAAGAGAATGATTCGAACTCCTAGCTCAAGTGGCACTCCTGTATCATAAATCTCAAAGTAACTTGCTATGAATTTCAAAAGCAACTTGGAAGTGGGTAAAAAGTCCATTCAAAGTGGAGAAATTAGGGATTTCTATAAAATTTCAAAATTAGTGTGTTGAGGTAAGTGAATCTTTATCTCAACCTGTGATTGTGCTTAAATTATTTAATTTAATTTGCAATTTTCGGTTTTGAAGAATTTGGAAATTGTGGGACTTCATCTCATAGACAAATTTAAAGAATTTGGTAATCTGAGCACTTGCGGCCAAACCTTGATGCTAAATTTCATGTTAGTATGCTATGTGTTGTAGCCCACTGCGTGGTTAATGCCATTAATTAAAAAAGGATTTGTCCAGTAAATGGATGTGGAAGTAAGTCATAAGAATAATTCCTCCTCAAATTTCGTTGTTTTTATTTATTGAAGGCTTAAGGAGCCAGTTTTATAATTTACGACTACATCGTTACTAATATTAACTGATAATTTGAGCTTCAATTTTTTGTTATTACTATTATTGTTCGCTGCTTTATCCTGTTTATAATGATTTTCTTTGTTCGTGACACTATGGTAGATTTTATAGGTGTGGCTTCATTTTGAATGCCAATGGAGTTCCGAATTGTTGCGTCTGAGCAAATTCGTGCTTGAATTAATATTTCCACACTACAGCGCAAATCCTAGGGCAAATTTTTTTTTTTTAAAAAGGAAAAAATTGAGTGAACCACCAATGACATGAATTTGCGACTTGGTGATTATACGCATTTTTGCTTACGATGCTGATAAATAAATAGAAAATATGTACAATGTTTTACATGTCAAGATTGAAGAGGATATCAATTCAAAACTTTGGATCAAATGCTCTGCCGAGAAGAGATGTGTAATGCTAATTCTAATACCACTTCAGGAGTCTATTTTTGAATAAGATCTTAAATAATGACCAGATTATCATGGAAACATGCATCTAATTATATTATTCAAACCTTTGAAGATTCTTCTAGTTTTTCATTTAGTTGGATCCAGTTTGAAGTGGTCTGATTGTCCAATAAATGGATGTCGAAGTAAGTCATAAGAATAATTCTTCAGTTTGCTTATTTTGAGAAGCTCAGGTTTTGGTTGGCTCTTGACTTTTCCATTTTTAAGTTTTGGTAATCTACTGGAAATTAATTAATCAGATTTGTATCATAAGTATTATTGATGAAGAGGTGTATTTAGCTTGCATTTTGTAAATTAAGAAGCCAATTGTTTCTGCATACCATCAGATAGAAAAATTAAAATTTGAAGAAAGCTACATGAATTATTACTCTATTTCTTACATCGTATTGGGGATCCACCTAGAGTGGGTCGTAATTAATTTGTCCGCGATCCATTGAAGAGCAAGTCTAGAGGTGCACCTAAGTCGCAAATGCAACGTTGTGGTATTTGTCGGTATGTCAGTATTCTCCTAAAATTTATTATAGTAATTTGTTATTTTATTATTGTCGTAATCTTTTATGGTTATCGTTTCATTACTTCCAAAATTAATCGATTTTTTTAAATACGACATTATGAAGGGAACAAAGTCATAAATCTACAACATGTCAGAATAAAACTAACAAGGACATTGGCGATGATGGTGGGCAACCAATGGAAGAGGATAACCGTGACACTCAATCAAGTTGCAACGTTCGAGTTTGATAATTTGATTTATATCATAACATTTTGTCTCGATTAAGAAATTTGATTTATATCATAACATTTTGATATTTAGATATTTGGGGACTTTATGTGAAAGTTGTGTATTCTTTGATTTTGTGTTGTTTTGTAGAAATTTGGAATTGAATTTGATATGTGGATGATAATACATTGATGGTTAATGTAACTTTTTAATTCGGGAACAAGTTTGGAAAAAACTGGATTTTGGGTGGGGAGAGAATTTTCGGAGATAGGGGTTGTTTGATAGTTGCAAATGAAGTGAAGATTGCACATTTGGTTCTTATGAATAGGTTTTTTTTTTTCTTTAAAAAAATTATAATTATTTTGTTAATAATTAATAACTTTATTTTTTATTAAATAATAATTATATTAATATTATTATTTAAATTTTAATTGATATTTTGTCGAATTTATGTCAAAAGTATTATACGTATGTTAAAAAAATTAATTTAGTTAAATAAACATGTAAATATAATAAGTAAAATATTTAAGGTGGTTCGTCGGGGTCTTATGCGAACCAATTTTGAAATTGGACAACAATGTGGACTAAAATTTTCAATAAATTTGAAGAAGTGGGGTTATTTTGATAACCTAGGGGTATAAATATCAGTCAACATAAGTAATTATTGATTTTGGTTATTATTTCGATCAAATTGTCTATTAGATGGGTATGTAACACTAAGTCTTCTGTAACTTGATAATAGGTTAAAAGTTTTAAAAAGAAAAAGTTATTGATTTTGGTTATTATTTCTATCAAATTATCTATTAGATGAGTATGTAACACTAAGTCTTCCGTAACTTGATAATAGGTTAAAATTTTTAAAAAGAAAAAATTATTGATTTTGGTTATTATTTCGATCAAATTGTCTATTAGATGGGTATGTAACACTAAGTCCTCCCTAACTTGATAATATGTTAAAATTTGAAAAAAAAAGTTATTGATTTGGTTATTATTTCGATCAAGTTACGGAGGACTTCGTAATTTAAAAATATATCGACTCGGTCATTTTTTCGATCAAATATTTATTTTTTTTATATTAGTATATTTGATAAAATTTATATTTTAACATAAATCAAATATTACATTTTAATAAATTTTATATTGTATTAATGCAACAAAAATATAAAAATATTATTCATGTTTACAATTGCTCTTTCCACATTTTTTTTTTTAAGGCATTGCTCTTTCCACATTGATTGATGAGAATATGGTGACGGGACTGATTTTCTTCATTTAGTAACGAATTCTTATTTATCAATTTTGCGTCCTCAAATTTCTCTATTTTTAATAATAAACTTTTAATAAAAAAACTGAATATAGGAAAGTTTTAGTACAAGGGTGTTACGGTAATTACACTTAAATCAACACAAATTGTGACTGCTACTTTTACCTATATAGCAAGTCATGGGTGAATTTTTTATTATATATGATTGGCTATGGGGCATGAACTCTTGGGAGTTTTCCACAACTACAACTCCTCCTAGCCATGCCCTACAACTCTACCAAGGAATGTCCTTTTTCTTTTTAATTATCGTAAATGAACAAGAGAAAAAAAAAGTGATTTTGGATTCTTCTGACAGTGAAAATCTGATTTGAGGATGCTACCTTCTTTAATATTGTAAGTTTATGACTATGACAATTTAATGTGATTTAAATTATTATAGTTGTAAAAAAATTTATTTAAATTATGACCAGCTTATACAATGTCATGACTCATGATCAGGGAAACTTAGTACCTACCCCGATGGATTTAATTATTTGCCTAGATATCCCCTAAATTTTACCCTAATTTTCAAGAATCCGTGGTCTTTTCAGAAATATTAAGGTATCTGTTACACTTGACGGTTGTTAGTTAATATTAACAGAATATGTCAAATGTCTGTAATGTCCTTTATTGTTTTAAATATTTACACAAAAAAAAAAAGTCAATTAACACCCCCCCCCCCTCCCGTCTATTAATATAATGTTGTTCGCTAATGGAGTGGCAACCTTTTTCCACCCAAGGTTCCGGCCAAAAGTCGTCGGTGACGGCAGAGGTGAGTGAAAGAGACGATAAACAGTATTATACAGCAGCCACAATGTTATATTTTTTCTTTTTTGAAATAATTTTTTTAATGAAAAATATTCAATATTAACTCTAAAATCATTTAAAAAATATTTCATTTGAATGTGTTTTTCCAAATTTACTAAAATATTTTACTAATTACTTTATTTTACAGGAGTACTATGGAAATTAATTGAGTTATCTTTTAATGCAATTTTGTAATAATTTTCAATGCAATTTTGTAATAAGTCTTATATTTTTTATCAAAAATTAAGTACGTATAACAAAAACACTCCCTAATGTATAAATAAAACTATTAAACTGAATTCCCCAAGCTGACCGAGGGGTAAATTTGAAAAGAAACTTAAAAAGATGTTGGATGACGACATCAAAAACTGTCTAAAATTAACGTAAGGGGTGCCCTTATAATATGATTTTACTAGAGGGATCTCTTTGTAATTTCTGAAATAGGAAGGGTAATTTTTGTACCCTTTTAGGGGTGAACGCGGTCGGGTTTGGACGGGTGTATATAAAAAAATTAACCAGATCCCTAACACATGCGGGTTACCAAAATCACAAAATATATGGGTTGACGACTTTTTAGGCTAAATAAGTACAACATAAATATAAGAGTAAATAGCAAATTAACTTTTTGTGTTATTCTTAATAGGCAATTTACATTCCTCTGATAAATAAAAGGGTAAAATAACTCCTTGTGTTTTTGTGAAAGAAGCACATTGTCTTCCTCTGGATTTTTACAATTTTACAAGGAGGTAAAATATCTATTATGCAATATCACATGGAGGTAAAATGTTTACCTTTACATTTTATAGAGAGTTAAAGTGAAGTGAATATGTTGTCAAGGTAGGGTTAAATTGATAATTTTTTACACGAAAATGAAGTCTCAATCGTATTATGGAGAGTGTCCGTAACACCTCAACGACTAAGAAGTTAAATAGCTCATTAGTACATAACATGATATCACATGGAGGTCCGACCTCTTCTTCTCAGTCTTTCGCCTTCAACTTTTTCTGTACACGAGGGTTTAATTTTTTCCTTACGTTGTGAACTTCTATTACCTTTTCCTTTTTCCACAGGGCCATCCTCCATGCCATTTCTCAATTGAGGTTACTAAACTTACCGCCTTTCCAATTTTAGAGATTTCTGTTTCAATTACATCCTCTCTTTTCAATAAGGGTTTATTCATAATAAGCTTCTTGTCACATGTTCTTCATTTACTTAATTTTGTATCTATTATTAAGTTGAAGCCTTGAAGGTATCAATTCAAGCGGGTGATACTTGCCTAGACCCGGTCTTTCATAGACCATGAACAAAATCAATGCATCCACCAAACATATTTGCAACATTTTGTGTATGGTCTATGAAAGACCGGGTCTAGGCAAGAATTTTCCAATTCAAGCAACGAGGACAGTGGACCAAAGAGGTGTGAAGAGAATTTTCGGTGAGCCCACCGGCCGTTCAATATTTTAGGTACTTCTCTTTTTCTCCAATTTTTCTAAACTAAAAATTTCCTTAAAAAATATAATAGGTCTTTTAAGCAATTTGTGCAAAATATTGTAGGCAGTAACCAGGGTTTATCAACCATGGTTTTCCTTGCTATGTGGGTTGCACCGCTCCTTTTATCCAATCCAATTCTCCCCCTCCCCTCAATCTTTCTATAACATGTATATTTATTTCTTAGTATTTAGTTCTATCTTTATCTTAACTTTTCATCTTCTATTTGGAACATTTGCTGCATTTGGTGTTTGTGAAGAGATGTGTTTTTTGTGTTCTTATTTGTCCATTGTTATGATTCTGTTTATAGCCTCAGTTGCTGGATAAGGGTAAATATTTTGGGGGTTGTTAGGTGAGAAATTTCTAATTATGTACATATTTTACAGAAGAAGATTGTGAATTTTAGTATTTAAGAAAGTTGGCGACACGATATTAATACATATGTGGTGGGAAAGTGTTAGGTGAAATATTCTAATTACATACATATTTTACAGAAGAAAGACTCTGAATTTTAGTATTCAAGAAATTGGGGATATGTTTTTTTTTTTTTCTTTTGAGTTTGTGTATGGTTAGCTATTGTTAGAATATGATGTTGCGATGTGCTTGTTATGTAAAAGAATGTTATTCCATGATCTTGACTTGGAATTTATGTATTTCTTCTTCTATATGTAGGGTTAAACACCTTCACAGATATATTTGTGACATACTCGGTACATTTTTTTAATATCAATGACTATGTATCCTCCGTACATATTGTATATAAATGTCTTTCTTAGATTGAAATCCTTTTTTACGAACCCCATACGCAGATGTCGAATAGAACTTGTAGAACTTTTATGTTAAGAACATGAAGGAAACAATCGCCGGTCTACTAGCCATACAACAATCGGTTGCAGGTACGTTAGTTTCCCCAGCAACGCCAATGAAACGACGTCATGTCCTATTTTGAAATTTTGGTTTTTTTTTGCGGTTGTTCTTATTTTCTTTTCTATTTTTTCTCTTCTCACAATCTGCTTTCTCTGCCATGCCCACGAGGATATTTTCCATTGCCCCGATACATGTAATGATGCCTGCTCTACAATCAATGTGGTACAATTTCTTCGCTTCTTCTTGCTGCATTGTATTGTTATAATTAGTACTATTTGGTATATTAAAATGTTTGCGTTCTCTCAGGATTTATTGTTCTGTTGAGGGTAAGATTGTTTTTAAATATTAATTCCAAATATTCCGCCGCCGCCCATATTTTTGTCCTGTCAGCTCAAGTACATCGGACGCGGTAATCAAGTTGTGGCATTTGCGATTTCTTTGAATCATCAATCTGCAATGGAAGCTCTTCTCTCGATGGATGGTGCTAAATTTGATCCTAAAACTGGTTCCACTTCGCACATAGAACTGGCAAGATCAAATTCAACAAGAAAAAATAAACCAGGAAGTGGTCCATATGTGGTGATTGATAGAAGAACAAAATCTGATACCGTTGCTCAGAATTCATCAAGTGATGGAGATAGTGATTCTGATGATTCCGCCGCCAATCCTAATTCTACGGTCCAAGATGATTCAGGAGAAGAGAAGAGCACAAAAATGGCAGTTGATGGTAATGATGCTTTTGCGCCGAACTTGCTTGAGTTCTTATGTACAGTTCAGTGGTTAGGTTTACAAATTTTGTCTTTGTGGTTTTCTTTCTAGCTAATCCTATGTTTTCCAAGTAATTTCAGTTATTTTTTGATTTTTCATGAACTGCTTTATTGGAGAAGTATAATCTTTCATGTGTTATTTAATCGCAAAGTATTGATGTAAATTAATATGCTTATTAAAAATTTTAATCCCATGTTTTTGTTTTGAAATAGTAGATTTTCTATTGATCTCAATATTTGTAAATGTCATAGGTGGATAGGTTTACTGTTGAAGTCTATGCAATTGTCACAAACTCTGAACATAAATACTATTACATGGCAGGTGGAAAATGTTTCCGCAGTTGATGCTGCCCAGGTTTTTATTTGATATAATCAATTAAGTAATCTATTGAATTATTTGAGTCTTTGTGATATTTGATCTCTCTATATAGTGATACTGCAATTTATAGGGAACGGATTCATCTTAGCATTTACGATACAACATGATCACTCGATGTAACTGTTTTTGGTCTCCCAGATGTGCATGCAGTTATCAAATGCGGTAAATTTTTTGTGTTTTATACTATGTGCTATGCAACAATTTGTTTTCGTGATCGTTTAATGAGTCGCAAAATATTTCCGCTGCAGGGGAATCCTGTTAGTGCTGAATGGATAAACACCAAATTATCTGTAAATTTATGAAAATTAGAAGAAAGGGGAACCAAATTGGTGGAACTATGCAGCAACAATACAAACTCTTAATTTACGCTTAAAGAAGTGGAAGGCGATGCAGTTCTTACAGAATCTCAGCCTTCAGAAAAAACAACCACAAGTGACATTGAGAAACCTTTTGAGCACTCCATTGCAAAAAATCTCTTCCAGATTGATGTTCTAAGATTATATAATATGCATCGTCTTCATTCAACTTATTTATGAATTATTATAAATAAACATAACCATCAAAAAAACTTATGCAGTTGAAGAAGGTAGCTTTGTGGAGGCTTACAATTCAGGTGTTTATGATACATCAGCTAAAAATAAATCGAAGCTCATCGAGTCTGATGACTGATCTGTCCAAATATGAAGACCTATAATGTAAAGTAAAAACGTTTTTTTGCCAGTTCAATTTTGTGATCTTGAATGTTATGTAATTGTAGTAAGCTTATGTTTTACTTTTGTTTTGATCACAGTTTCATAGTATATGTAGGGATGGAGATATAACATTCATAAACTTGACGTTTTACTGTGTTTTAATATTTAGGAATCCATATAAAAAACTGTGTTTTGAATAATATATATATATATATATATATATGTATGTATGTATGTATGTATGTATGTATGTATGTATGTATGTGTGTGTGTGTTCAGAATATTCCAAAGATTTTCAGCTTTGGACCGTTGGGGATCGAGTTTTCTTCCTTTCTTTTTCTTCGTTTCGAATCAAAAAAATGGAGTAAATCAAAAAGCTGTGTGTGTGTGTGTGTGTGTGTGTGTGTGTGATAATAGAGACCGCTAAAATGAGTACATTGACTAGGAAATATGAACCGTGTGCCCACGACACTGCACCTTGCGCGGTGTCACCCACCTAGTGTATATATATGTGTAAGTAATGATGTTTGAAATATGATAAATTGTATGTTTTTTCAGAGCAAAACATTAAATAACAAATAATAGGATTGAAGCGGTAAAGCCAAAAGTTTATCAATATAATTGTCATTGGAAATTTCAACACCTCACGGAGAATCATATATCATATCCTTAATTTTTATGGTTTATAGGGATTATTTTTCCTTTGAGAAAGAAAGCTGTTAATTGTGCTAAAATAGCACTTTTTCTTATGCGCTCATACAAACACTTTATGAATTCCAAACACTCCTCTTTTATCTTAATTCAAGGACCAGTATTTTGAATAGCATTTTGTTTTGTTCTCGCTTAAGATTCTTTTTAAATATCACCAAGAAGGGGTGCCTACTTCGTCTTTTCTATCTTTTTTGTTTGACGGTTTCAATTTGCGTTAGCTATTACACTTGTAAAGAAAGAAATATTTAAAATATAAATTAATTATTAATGGGTGGTTGCATTAAAGACAAATTAATATAGTTGTTGCCAAGATAATTCACTAATAAATAATGACAATTAATTATTGACAAGACAATCCTTAAATGAGATGAGTTGTTACTATTTTATTTGTGTCTTCTTAGTTTTTCCATTGTCATTCATCATTTGATTCTCCCTTCTTTAGTAATTATATGTCCTCTTTATTTTCACTCAAGGTAAGTCTTATTCAATTTTCTTCTTCCTCGCTTGCCTAAATGCATCAACTCTAAATTGCTATACAAAGATTTCAATGTGTGTGAATTTTTAAGTTTTAAATACTTCAAGATTTAGCTTTCGATTATATAAATTACCTCTTAAATTTTTTCTCTCTATTCATTGAAAATGGTACAAATTAAAAAAGTAAAAATATTTTTTTCCCATCAGATTTTGTGAATCTAATTTAGAGATTCTTATTATTGGTAGGTATATTATACATCATAAAAGCAGAGTGAGCTGAGAAGGAGTGCTAGTTGTGAAAGAACGTTGTTTGTACCCAAAATATTTGCAAGCCAAACATAAAAATAAGCAAACAAACGCCACATCTTTCATTACAACAAAAAATGTCATCTTCTTCATCTTCTTCTTGTTCAAGGATTATATCGAATCTGGAAAGCTTTCTTCACTTCGTAACACCGATTGTTTCTTCCAAGAGACTTTCAATGGTACTTGTCTATGTCATAAGAAAATTATAATTATAATTTTATTTTAATATTGTGTTTTCTTTCTTGCATTTTTTTCCAACGGAATGAATTTACGTACTTATACAATAGATATTTGATGCTTATGAATTATATACTTATGTTTTTATTTCTTACCCATGGTCATCTTTTGGTAAATCTAAAATTGGCATTAATTTGCGACATATTTTTATATTTTTTGACATAGGTTTGTTGTTTTCGAAGAGATTATCTACCTAGAGATTCAATTTTTAAAATGAGTAGATTTCTAACAATGGATATTTGTGAGCTATGTATTTTGGTCATACTAAAAAATGGTAAACGATATAAATTTACATATAAGTAAATGTGGCTTAATTAGAAAATGCAGTCATTTTGTTTAAGGAAGAATTTCAATGTTATTAATGATATTTCTTTTATTGTATGGATATTGTTTAATATTCTTAATAAATAATATTTTCTTAATTTGTCATATTTAAATAAATTATATGCTTAATCTCAATTATGGGCATAATTACATTTTTAGTGTTAAATCAAAGAACTTTTGATTCTACGCTATACAAATTTACAGTTTTAGAAATTTATCTCATTTATTCAGACATATTTTGTATTGTTGGTCCTATCTCTTCCCTTTCCATCCAATTTGCACTTTTTTTTGTCTCAAAGAATATTACTATATATGGTTGCACTTTTGGTTTGATAGTTGTTCAATGTTACAATTTTTATATCAAATTGGATGCAAACGGGAGATATGAAATACCGTGTAAAATATTTAAAATTTTGGAACAAAAAACGCAAAATTTATGTTATTTATGCTAAATCAGTTGGAGTAATAAACAACTTAACTTAACATCGAACTCTTTATTTATCAATTATTTTGATTGTATGTTAGAACATACTACAAGCTGCTGGTGAAGAGAACATGGAATATTTCTTGCTTGGAGATCTTTGGCAATCTTTTGATGAATGGAGTGCATATGGTCTAGGGATCCCTGTTGTGCTGAACAGTGATGAGACTATTATCCAATATTACACTCCACATCTTTCTGCACTCCAACTCTATACAAACAGGTTAATCTAACAATTTTTTGTTCACTTTGTCTAATATTTTAGCACCAAATGATTTTGCCTTTATATTTTATGTTTAAATTTTAAAACATAAAATATAAAAAGGTAATGTCCAACTGATGTAAATATAACATAGATGATCAAATTCTTTTACTAACAAATCTAGCAATTCATGGAACAATGATGCAATCAATTCAAGCATCATCGATAGTTTGTGGCCAACAAAGAAATTTGATCCTCTGGGTGACCTCTACTTTGAATTCGATGAAATAGTTTCTCCATATTGGAGGGTTCCTTTTGCAGATAAGGTAACAAAACTTGCATGAACGTTAATTTCATTAAATAGTTAATTATTTAGTAAGTTACGTATTGTCAAATTAATGATGTATATACTTGTCGTATTAGTGACACGTGTACATTGTAACTTAGATTGATGAACTTGTGGAGACTTCTCCTGGGCTGATGTCACTGAAAAGCGTCGATTTATCTCCAGCAAGTTGGATGTCCGTTGCATGGTGCGTATTTGCTAGAATTTTTTGTTACATATTATTGTTAATTCCAATTTTAAATTCAATATGTGATAATCTACTACAATATATATATATCATCATTTACCTTGAATACATGCATTGTTTTTTTTCCCAACTTTCAAATTATATTTTATATTCTCTAACTTTGTGTTTTGTGAACCAGGAGTCCTATCTACCACCTCCCTTTCAAAGGTAGGGTGGAAGACTTGTCAACATGCTTCCTTACGTTTCACACTTTATCTTCATATTTTCAAGGTACATAAACATGCAATCATTTAAATGATGAGATATCATAATATATAATTATTTTTCTATTTTTCTCCTGTGTGACATCGAATGCTTAAAAAAAGTCTTATTAACCAAATTCGTTTTTGTATATATTAATCATGATTTCAAATTATTTATTATAAAAGGTCTCTTCTGATAGCAATCATCTATTTGAATGGCATCAAATGTCCTTGATTATCTGATCGAGCATTTTTAATATTGATATCAAATAACAATATTTTAAGTGATATTGCAAAGTTCATACATACATGTACTTAATATGCAGATTATCAACAACATTACATAATTTTACTATGCAAGCTGATAATTTAGGGAGGTGATGAAACTAAAGAAATTATTCAAATTTTTCATAACAAAAATGTTAAATAATTTATTACTTTTAAAGTTTCAATTATTTTTAAGAACATTATAAAAACATGTTTATTTGCTAGATCTCTAATAGCCCGATAAATCTTTCATAGAAATAAAATCTAAGATAAATTTATTGATTTAAATTTAAGTAACATATATAGATATGCAATATGATTGTCATTAACAGATACTCAAGCAAACAGTGACATTTATGTCCCTTATCCATTTGAGATAGAAGAAGTTCCAGAAGCCAAATTTAGAAACAAAAATATTTGCCTTTCTCCATTTGGGCTATCAACTCTGAAGATGCAAGGGGATGTTTGGATCAACAATGAGGAAAATGATTATAAAAAACTTATCGATCTTCATTGTGCAGCCGATTCTTGGTTGAAGCAACTCGAAATTCATCATCATGATTTTGACCATTACAAGAGAAAGAATTTGGAAGCTGGTAGTATATATATGTGATTCTTGTACTAGCTAACTTATTTTATTTCTTGATATTATTGAGATGTTGCAGAATTATATTTGTGAGATTCAATACATTTTAAGTACTTGTGGAATGTTGTGATTTGTCACTCTTAAACATACAACATTTTGACTATTTGCTTGATAAAAGTTATTGAAACTTAATGAATTCTTTAAGCAACCAATTTGCAGTTTGTATAATTAGGATTGTGGTGAAACCTAACTATTGCAATGAATGCATCAAATTATCTGAGCTTACTAATATTATTGCTCTTTTTTTGATAAATTTGAATTTTGAAATAGTTGTGAATATTATTTGTATATAGAAATAAAAACCTTTTGCATTATTACTCATGGCCATGAAATAGTGATTAGCTAGCTTTAGGCAGGTATAATTAAAAGAATATTCTTCTTTTCCTATAGAATTCCTTGGAAGAAAAAAAATATTATTACATCACTTATTTAATTTGCATAAATATCTCTGAAACCTTTTATGTGAATTTATCGGTTGTAGAATTATTTACTCATGAAGTGTACTTCTACATAATTAATGAATCTGACCTAAGATGTATACTATTTTTGTGTTCTTTATTGGTTGTAGAATATTTACTTACGAAGTGTACTTTTACGTAATTAAAAGAATATGGCCTACGAAATTTTTCAAATTTTATTATTAATGAAAAAATCCACGTACATTGTACGTATTTAGTTGATTTTTCAATTTTTAATATTTATAAAAAAAAAGATTAATTTTAATATATTATAAAATAACACAAGTTAATGGCCCAAGTTTGTTTAATCTGTTATAAAATTACAAGAAAATAATGAATGATTTAACAGAACAACATTTAAGTAATTGATGTCAAAGAACAACATTTTAACTTTTAAGTAATATTGCACAACTAATACTTACATGTATGATACCTAATCTGGTTATCAACAAAATTACATAATTTTATTATGCAAACTAGTGTGTGTGTGTGTGTGTATATATATATATAGGGCTTTTTTTTTACTCCAATTGCTCAAATTTGACCAAATACAATTTTTTTTTAGAATTTAGAGTTTCTTTTATTCCCTTAAAATTTAATATGTTTAGACTTTCTTCATTTGAAAAATATATCGTACTCACTAAATAATGAATATTTTAATTGAGATTGATTGATTTGCACAAAAGGAGCAATTATATCAATTAATAATCTCAATCTACACCAAAATTTCCACCAAAATTTAGAATAATTTGAAAATACTGAATTTGACTACATTTTTTTAAGGGAATATTGCATTTTTTGTGCCACAACTATAGTCCGCTGGCATTTCTACCCCGTAACTTTTCGTGCTGGCATATTTGGTGCCATAATATCAACATCAGTGGTAATGTTGGTTGTTGATTGATTGAGTGTGTGGCTTGCGCATATGTCTATCTTCCTATATTTATAATTGCTTGCCAAACTGATATGCCGATGCCTTTCTTCTTCCACTATCACAACAACTTCCATGGCAGTTGTCTTCCTTACTTTTCTTTTCCTACGTTCACATACAAACTTAATTGGCAGTTAATTTGAATTCTACTCAATCTCTTAACCTTTTAACCTTTGTAACCAATTTTGAGATATTTAAGGAAGTGGTTACTTCCAATCTCTTTCTTTGGTTAGATAAATCACGTGGACTGTTTGTGATTATCCCTTAACTATAATTAATTAAATTAATTAATCTTTCATTGTCTTGCATTCAATTAATGTGGCTCGTACAGTTACATCAGCTTTTCTGGGCCTTGCTACTAAGTGATGTGCTGTCGTACGCAACCAAAAATAAAATCTATACTTCTAATAATCTAGTAGAGCGAGTAAGGGTCGATCCCACAGAGAATATCTAGTCTAATTTTATGCTAAATGGATTAAAACAAATGGAGGTTTAAGTGTGATGGAATTCAATAATTAAGGAGTAATGCAAATTAAATTTAATCAAAGTAACAAATATTGGTCCAAGTCAACATCCACTGTCGGAATCATATAACTGACCATCGATGCAAATATATATAACAATTCATACTTTGAATATTCACCGTTGAAACCAATCCTCTATCTCTCCTTAGTTTTAATTAATCAGAAGAAGTGATCCAATTAATCCTAACTACTAAATAACCCAAAATAAGCACTAAAGGTTTAATATAGCAGATGCTTTAAGAATTAGAGAGATCAATGAAACTAAACAATTCAAACACAAGCGGTTGGATTAGATGGATCAAACAATTCTTAAGATTAACAATTTCTGACGCAACAAATTATTGAATCTTAGATGCTTCACAAAATTAGATGGATCAAACAATTACGGATTTGATATCTAATCAAGCAATAGATTGAAAAGAATAATATATTAGTAGGCCTCCTAGCAATTAAACAAAACAACCGTATTAATTATGACAGAAGAGCAATCGATATTCAAAACATAAATCGTATAATAAAACTAATTAGATCTCACATTTTTCTTGTTTCCTAAGCTTTAGTTTTCTTCGACCAATAACAAAGATTTAGCCACGTAAGGCCATTAATAACTCTCAGTAAATGTGTGTGGGAAGAAGAAATAGGTAGTCTTCTAAAGTCTTATTTATAAAAGAAGCCAACACAACCCTAAAAGAATCCTCTAAAATTGATATCCAATCTTTATATTATAAGAATAATATAAAAATTAGGATATTATCTCATTGTAAATAGGAGAATGCTGATTTCATCCTTCCAAATTCGTCCATCAAGGATTGCCCCAATATCAAGTCAATATATTAGACTAGATATTTAGGAAACTTTTCATAAAACAGGTACAACGACTTTAAGTCCGATTTCGTCTAGGATCCCATCAGAATCTTGAAAATCCCCAAAGATGAAAGTTGTAGCCCTTCCTCTTGCCAATCTAAATCATCTTGTATCATCTCATTTGGATCTCGTATGAGAATTTTACGCCCTTAATACGATGTAGTGTCAAAACTATCAAGAAATTGTCTACTTAGCTTCTTTTGCACTTAATGTCTCCAATTGTATCCTAGATGAAAATATAAGAATAATGAGTGTGGTTTGGTGTCAAATAAATATTAAATAGTAAATAATAATACATAAAAACTTTGACACTTTGTATTATTATCAAATTCCCCCACACTTGTTCTTTGCTCGTCCTCGGGCAAAATTCAAATTTACTTCCCCAAAAAGAACATCAAGGTTGCAATGCCATTAACAAAGAACAAACAAACTTTTCCAAAATCATAACACATCATGAACAACATTTATAAACAACTTACAATTAGATAACAAGCATTTTCATTTGAGAATGTAGTAGACTAGATATGTAGACCCTTACAGGAATGAACACTCAACTCTCATGTGTTTGAAGGGTATGTGCTTCGCTCAAATTCATTCCTATGGAAATGATCTACCATAAGCTTGCATATCTTCTCATTCTCCTCCATTGAGATCACATGCATAACAAGAATCATAAGGACTTTTAGGGGTTGTAACGGGGCTTAGGGACAAGGAATGAACATTTGGAACTGAGCTTAAAAGTCATCGAAACTAGCAGAGCAAGTAATCAGCTTAATCTCAAAATAAATGGAACCGAACACTCTATTTATCATATTTTTTTGTTTTGGCTCTAAAGTACTAACCACATAAAATCCTTGCACCAAGAGTAGACCATGCTTTGAAATCATATGAAACATTATAAACATGGATAATTTTATAATGAACTCCCTTCAATCAATTCTCTCTCACTCTCTTTTTCTTTCTTTTTTTCATTTTTTGTCATTTTTTTTTTCAAAACATAGACATACGACAACTTCATTAACCCCCACACTTATTTCTGGCATCCAATTATAGTGATGAATGATGCTCCACTAGCTCTAAGACTTGGGTAAAGATGTTTTTTTTTTTTTTTTTGGCTTAAAGTTTGTAATGTGGGTTAAAAAAAAAAAAACAAGAAAAGGCTAAAGAAAGGCTCAAAAGGGGCTGAACGAAGGAAAAATTAATTCAAGGTAGGCTATTTGGCTTAAATGGCTCACAAAAAAAAAAATTGCCTTAATCATATTCACGTATGCATGAGTCAATATGGCCTCAAATAGAATCAATGCAAGATCTAGAGAAACAGGACCATGGAAGAATATCTCTCATGAAAAAAAATCAGACCGATATTGATGTGTCGATCTAAAGGCTTGAAACCTCACCGGCTTTTGTCTACAAAACTTAGTTACTACCATTCTCAAAGAAAATATCAAAACTTATCATTTTTATGTTGTAAGATTACTTATTCAATCATGTTATGACTTTCTTAAGTTCAATCGAACCTTCGCTCATGACAAAAAAAAACTTTTTTTTTTTTAACTAAAACTTCTCCCCCCACACTTAATGTTGACATTGTCCCCAATGTACGCAAAAACTACCAACCAAGCCAAAAAAATAAAAAAAACAAGAATAAGAAAGATGTACTCCCCTTGGGTTGCCTTCCAAGCAGCGCCTATGTTTACTGTCGTTGGCTCGACCCAATGCTTCCTTCTCTAGTCAGAATAAATTGGATCCTCAACGTCCAATGTAGCCACATTGTCTACTTGAAAACCTTCATAGAAGGGTTTTAGTATAGGGCCATTCACCTTGAATATTTTGGCATTCTCCATACTTTGAATTTCAACTGCACCATGAGGAAAAACATTAGTAACAACAAAAGGTCCAATCCAACGAGAACGTAACTTACCTGGAAACAAACGAAGCCGAGAATGGTATAGAAGGACTTTTTGACCAACTTTGAACTCCTTCCTACTAATCATCTTGTCATGAAAAGCCTTCGTCCTTTCTTTGTAAATCCTAGCATTCTCATAGGCATCGTTGCGAATTTCCTCTAACTCTTGTAGTTGCAACTTCCTATGTTCTCCACTTTCATCCATCTTCATGTTGAAACTCTTGATAGCCCAATATGCCTTATGCTCTAACTCAACTGGAAGGTGACATGGCTTCCCAAACACCAATCGATAAGGTGACATACCAATGGGCGTCTTATATGCAGTTCGATATGCCCACAAGGCATCATCCAAGTGCAAACTCCAATCTTTCCTACTTGGACTGACAATCTTTTCAAGGATGGACTTGATCTCTCGGTTTGATACTTCTGCTTGTCCATTAGTTTGTGGGTGATATGCAGTAGAAACCTTGTGTGTCACGTGGTACTTTCTAAGCAAAGTCTCCATGGTACGGTTGCAAAAGTGAGTGCCTCGATCAATTATTATAGCTTTTGGGATTCCAAGCCTGGAGAATATGTTAGACTTGATAAAATCTGTAACAACTTTAGAATAGTCCTAGTGGCTTTAGCTTCCACCCATTTCGAGACATAATCAACAGCAAGTAATATGTAAACATAGCCGAAAGATACAGGAAAGAGTCCCATGAAGTCGATGCCCCAAACATAAAAAATTTCACAAAATAGTATAGAAGTTTGTGGCATCTCATTCTTATGGGAAATATTACCCTTTTTTTGACAATGCTCGCATGATTTACAAAATAAATATGAGTCTCGAAATAAAGATGGCCAATAGAAACCATATTCTAGTACCTTTCTCGCTGTTCTTTTTGCTCCAAAGTGACATCCACAAGCACAAGAATGACAAAAGGTGAGAACATAAATAATATCACACACCTTCTTATTATTTGATCACCACAATGCTTCCATAAGTACGGGTCATCCCATACATAATACTTTGCGTCACTTTTCATCTTATCTTTTTGAGCCTTAGATAAACCAGGAGGTAACATATTAGTAGCCAAAAAATTCACAATATTTGCATACCAAGGTAATGTCACACTTGTGGAAAGTAGTTGCTCGTCAGGGAAGGTCTCGTGTAGAGGAAGTTCATCCTCCGTACGAACTAGGCGACTCAAATGATCAGCCACTTGATTTTCTATCCCTCTTTTGTCCTTTATCTCCAAATCGAATTCACTTAAGAGAAGTATCCATCTTATTAACCTTGGTTTCGCTTCTTTCTTGGTCATCAAATATCGAATGGCTGCATGATCAGAGTAAATAATAACTTTAGTACCAAGCAAATAAGATCAAAACTTTTCTAAAGCAAAAACAATAGTTAAACGTTCTTTTTCAGTAGTAGAATAGTTTCTTTGGGCATCATCCAAAGTCCTTGAAGCATAATAAATGGCATGAGATGATTTTCAAAAACTCTTTGACCCAAAACAGCGCCGATTGCATAGTCACTTGCATCGCACATTATTTCAAAAGGAATATTCCAGTCAGGTGGCTGGATAATTGGGGCAGAAGTTAGCAACTCCTTCAGCTTATCAAACGCTTTTCTACATGCTTCATTAAACTCAAACGACACATTCTTTTGTAACAACTTGCATAGGGGTACTGCTATTTTGGAGAAGCATTCGATAAATCTTCGATAAAAACCTGCATGTCCAAGAAAAGAACGAACTTCCCGCACACAAGTAGGGTAAGGTAAAGATTGAATAATATCAATTTTAGCTCTATCTACCTCTATTCCCTTAGATGAAACAACATGGCCTAAAACTATTCCTTGTTCAACCATAAAGTGACATTTTTCATAATTTAAAACAAGGTTAGTTTCTATACATCTTTTAAGAACAAGTGTAAGGATATGCAAACAATTATCAAAGGAATCTCCATGAACAGTGAAATCATCCATAAAGACCTCTATGATGTGTTCAATATAATCTGAAAATATGCTAACCATACATCTTTGAAAAGTCGCAGGGGCATTGCAAAGGTCAAAGGGCATACGCCGATAAGCAAAAGTACCGAACGGGCATGTGAAAGTCGTTTTTCTTGATCCTTTGGGGCGATTGCAATCTGAAAATAACCGGAAAAACCATCAAGAAAACAATAGAAAGCACGACCAGCTAATCTCTCAAGCATTTGATCAATAAAAGGTAAAGGAAAGTGATCTTTGCGGGTTACACTATTTACTTTTCTATAATCTATACAAACCCGCCACCCATTCTGAACTCGGGTGGGAATCAACCCATCATTCTGATTTTTTATGACAGTTATTCCGGTCTTTTTAGGAACTACTTGAACCGGGCTAACCCAATTACTATCTGAAATAGGAAATACTATCTGAAATAGGAAAAATCATCCCAACTTCAAGGAGTTTGGATCTCCTTTTTAACTACATCCATCATAGGTGCATTCAATCTCCTTTGCGCTTGTCGAGATGGTTTTGCTCCCTCTTGAAGCAAAATTCGATGCATGCACATAGAAGGACTAATTCCTCTGATATCCGCAATGGTCCAACCAATGGCTTCTTTATGCTCTTTAAGTACTTGCACGAGCTTTTCTTCCTGTAGTGCACTAAGTTTGCTAGAGATGATCACAGGCATTGTATTTCCTTCTCCAAGGAACACGTACTTGAGATGACTAGGAAGAGGCTTCAAATCTGGGATAGGGGCCTGTAAAATAGAAAGCAAAGGTTTCTTGTTAGAAACTGGTAGCGTAATATAAGAAATGTTACCTGTTTGTTCTAGCTTTGGAAATTCATTCAACGCTGCGACAGTTTCCTGTAAATCAATGTTCAAGGCTAACTCCTCATTTTCTTTCTCAATATGCTTATTAATAGCAACTTCCAATTTATCTTCTCCATCAAGTTCAAAATTTCTTGTGCTAAAGAATCAATGACATCAAGAGAAAAAACAGAATTATCATCACTAGGATATTTCATGGCAACATAAATATTAAATTTAACAATTTCACCATCAAACTCCATAGTTAGTGTGCCACTATGAACATCTATTTTAGTCTTGGATGTCTTTAAGAATGGTCTCCCCAACAAAATAGGTGTAGCTTGATCACCATTCTCCATATCAAGTACATAAAAGTCAGCCGGAAAAACCAAATCATTAACTTGCACAAGAATATCATCAACTATTCCCTTAGGATATGCATTAAATCTGTCAGCCAATTGAATCATAACACCAGTTTTATTTAAAGGTCCAATTTTTAGAGAAGCATACACAGAATATGGCATGACATTGATCGATGCTCCTAAATCTAACATGGCATTTTCAAATCTAGTGTTACCTATCTTACAAGGGATAGTAAACATGCTTGGATCTTTACATTTAGCAGGTACTTTTCTTTGAATAATTGCAGAAACATTTTCTCCTACTGTCACCTTTTCACTTCCCTTAAGTTTTTGTTTTCTTTTGATTGTGCACAGTTCTTTTAGAAATTTAGCATAGCGAGGTACTTGTTTAATAGCATCTAAAAATGGAATATTTACCTCGCATCTACGGAAAGTCTCATACAAATCTTTATTTTGTTCATCTTTCCTGGATTCTGCTAATGCTTGAGGAAAATGGGGCATTGGTTTATAATCAGAAAAAGGCAAAAACTTACGGTTAGGTATGTCCTCGTCCTTAGGAATGTCTTTCTCCACTATAATTTCTTTCTCATTTTCTTGTTTTGACGGTGCATGAACTGCCTCAGTTGGAATTTCAACCTCTTTTCCGCTTCTCAAAATTATAGCACTTGCATTTCTCTTGGATTTACTATCGTTTGAGACGGTAATTTCCCAGAACTCTGTGCCTCTAGCCAACTAATTGCGGTTGCCATTTGACCCATTTTATTATCCAAGTTCTGAATAGTACCACCTCATTTCTTGTTGAAATTGTTTGGTCTCCTGTTGAAATTGCAAAGTATTAGTTGCAAGAGACTTAACAATATCTTCTAACGACATACCAGAATTAGAATGTTGGTTCGGTTGTGGTCTAGGAGCGTATGGGTGCTTATATTGTTGGTAATTTTGACTGTTTTTACTTGCAGGCTGATTCATTTGAGGGTTCCCATAGCTAAGGTTGGGGTGGTCCCTCCATCCCGGATTGTGCGTGTTTGAGTAGGGATCATACTTCCTTTGTGGATGTCCATGAAAATCACCCATATCATTCACTTGCTCAACGGATTCCTCTTGCAGAGTTGGGCACAAATTAGTTGGATGCCCTACTACCGAACAAATCCCACAAGATTTTGTTGTTTGCACATTACCTACAGCCATTTGACGAACAAGAGAAGTTAAACTAGCAATTTGTTGTTCAAGGGAGGAAACATTTACCTCTTTAACATTCTTTGGTAGAACATCAAGCGTAGTGCCAAATTGTTGGGAATTTGCTGCCATATTTGCAATCAAGTTCTTAGCAGCCTCCGGAGTTTTATCCACTAAAGCTCCTCCACTAGCGGCATCAATCATGTTTCTATCGGTGTGTAGGAGACCCTCATAAAAATACTGGATAAGTTGTTGCTCAGTAATTTGATGATGGGGACAACTTGCACATAATTTCTTAAATCTTTCCCAATATTCGTAAAGAGATTCTCCATTGTGCTGCCTTACACCACAAATTTCCTTTCGTATGTTTGCTGCTCTTGAAGCTAGGAAATATTTCTCTAGGAACATCATTTTCATCTCGTTCCATGTAGTAATGGTCCCGGAGGATAGATAATACAACCAATCCTTAGTCGAATCTTTCAAAGAAAATGGAAAGGCTCTTAATTTTAGTTGCTCTTCAGTCACCCCCACAGGTTTCATACTCGTGCATACAACATGTAGTTCCTTTAGATGCTTGTGAGGATCTTCCCCCGCAAAACCATGGAAAGTTGGCAAAAGATGTATTAGCCCTGATTTTAGTTCAAAGGTAGTATTAGCATCTAAAGTAGGAAAAGTAATGCATAGAGGGTGTTGATTCAAATCAGGAGCAGCAAACTCTTTCAAAGTTTGATTTCCAGCCATGACTTCTTCCTCTTCAGAATCAGAATTGCCTATGGACAGGGAATCAGAAGTTAGATTGGTTTCTTCAGTGTCTTCTCGAAGTTTCTTCTTTAACCTGCACAAAGTTTTTCAATTTCTGGATCGTACTGCAATTCACCTTGATTAGAAGATCGAGTTGCCAACATAATAAATAAATAAATAAGGATCACAAAAAGCAAAAAAATCAACTAGAAAATTCCCCGGCAACGTCGCCAAAATTTGACGTGCTGTCGTACGCAACCAAAAATAAAACCTATACTCCTAATAATGTAGTAGAGCGAGTAAGGGTCGATCCCACAGAGAATATCTAGTCTAATTTTATGCTAAATGGATTAAACCAAATGGGGGTTTAAGTGTGATGAAATTTAATAATTAAGGAGTAATGCAAATTAAATTTAATCAAAGTAACAAATATTGGTCCAAGTCAACATCCACTGTCGGAATCATATAACTGATCATCGATGCAAATATATATAACACTTCATACTTTGAATATTCACCGTTGAAACTAATCCTCTATCTCTCCTTAGTTTTAATTAATCAGAAGAAGTGATCCAATTAATCCTAACTACTAAATAACCCAAGATAAGCACTAAAGGTTTAATATAGCAGATGCTTTAAGAACTAGAGAGATCAATGAAACTAAACAATTCAAACCCAAGCGGTTGGATTTAATTTAGTCGATTTATCTTCTTAAGATTAACAATTTCTGACGTAGTAAATTATTGAATCTTAGATGCTTCACAAAATTAGATGGATCAAACAATTACGGATGTGATATCTAATCAAGCAATAGATTGAAAAGAATAATATACTAGTAGGTCTCCTAGCAATTAAACAAAACAACCGTATTAATTATGACAGAAGAGCAATCGATATTCAAAACATAAATCGTATAATAAAACTAATTAGATCTCACAGTTTTCTTGTTTCCGAAGCTTTAGTTTTCTTCGACCAATAACAAAGATTTAGCCACGTAAGGCCATTAATAACTCTCAGTAAATGTGTGTGGGAAGAAGAAATAGGTAGTCTTCTAAAGTCCTATTTATAAAAGAAGCCAACACAACCCTAAAAGAATCCTCTAAATTTGATATCCAATCTTTATATTATAAGAATAATATAAAAATTATGATATTATCTCAATGTAAATAGAGGAATGGTGATTTCATCCTTCCAAATTCGTCCATCAAGGGTTGCCCCAATATCAAGTCAATATATTAGACTATATATTTAGGAAACTTTCCATAAAACAGGTACAGCGATTTTAAGTCCGATTTCGTCTAGGATCCCATCAGAATCTTGAAAATCCCCAAAGATGAAATTTGTAGCCCTTCCTCTTGCCGATCTAAAGCATCTTGTTTCATCTCATTTGGATCTCGTATGAGAATTTTACGCCCTTAATACGAAGTAATGTCAAAACTGTCAAGAAATTGTCTACTTAGCTTCTTTTGCACTTAATGCCTCCAATTGTATCATAGATCAAAATATAAGAATAATGAGTGTGGTTTGGTGTCAAATAAATATTAAATAGTAAATAATAATGCATACAAACTTGACACTTTTTATTCTTATCACTAAGTTAATTAACTGGGCCCGTCCAACTCTTTTACTTCATCGGGCCTGTCTTTATATCACGGCCCTTAGCTGGCCCAAACTGTTCGTCAATCCACTATCGAGCCATTATTCCCCGACAACCCGAAGGTGATTTTTCAGGTACAAACAACAACATAAAGGCACCATTTGTTGTACAAAACACTGACATTAACTCAGGATTTTATATATTTAAGATTGATTGCCAAAGTTTTGTCTCAACCTCTTGTGGAAAAACAAATGAAGACTTCAGCTCACCAATATAAAGCCAAGGGAAAATCAATGTATTGCCAGATAATCATCAATCAATGTATTACCAAAATTCATCATATACAAAGATTATGATCAGTCATGCCTTTGTTAAAAGGACGAAGAATGACAACCCACGCAGGTGAAGTGTGAGGGTGAAGAATAATACGGTAGTGCGTACAAGGAGAAGCCCATCCCGGAAGGGGGTAGCCTGCATCAGTTTGTGCTATGACATCATTTTAGATTGCACCACATGGATCGTATTGAGTCCAGAATGGCTTGGGCCTAACTCGCCTTAAAAGCTAATTTATGAGTTGAGGATTGTCCAAGACCTTATAAGGTGAATTCATTTTAATAATCAAATCCATGCGCAACAATTTAATTTCAATAAGATGCAAGTAATGAATGTCTTAAATCGAAAAATGCAAATTTAATTAGAGTTGCATCAAAACTCAATTGAACTTACAGAAAGAAAAAGGTAGACATAAATTTTAAACCAATTAAATAAAATATTATCTTCTATGTTCCGGCAACTTTGGCAAAAATATTTTATTATATCAAAAGGTATATAAATCTGTAGGCAGTTAAATTTTATTGTCAGATTTGGGACCAAGCATATTAATTATTAATTAATTTATTTTGGGATTATATCAAATTTAATTCCTAAAATAATAATTAATTAATCAATTAATTTTATATCCTAATGATTAATTGAAAACAAGATTTTTTGCAAATAAATTAAAATCTCCATACACAAGGCAAGTTTGTGTAGGAAATTATTAAGCAAGGCAAGATTTTCTTCACAATGCAATATTTGCATATCATATCTTTTTAAAGGGCAAGAGAATGAAACAAGATATATTTCTTGTCATACAAGGTGTGAAGAACCAATCAAATTGCACCACGTCATATGAAGAATATTGCAATTTTTCTCAAAACCCACCTATAAATAGGGGTCATCTCCATGAAGAAAAACACAACTCAAAAACACAATTCAAAAAGCAAAAAGAAGTGCAAGGAGAAAAGCAAACTCTCACAAGGCGTTCTTCCAAAATATCAAGGTGTTCTTCAAATCAAGGCGTTCTTTCCAATATTCAAAGGCGTTCTTCAAGAAGTGAAGAAAAAATCCAACGTTTAATCTAAGATTAATATACTTAACTCTTAGATTAACGTTATTGGAAATTCACGAAGTTAAAATAAAGATCAAATCCCTCAAAAATCCAGAATATCCAAGGCGAAGTTCGAGACGTTCGTCAAGGAGATTCAATTCATGTCACGTTTGATCCAACATTAAGCACAATTGCTTTGGATTAACGTTATTCAAGTGCCAAAATCATTTTGGAGAAAATCAAATCAATCTTTTTCAAGATTATCGCTTAGATGATTAGAATCAGAGGAATCATAGAGATTGTAACCAATACTTTAAATCAATAAAATTTTATTTGTACAATTATTTCTTGTTTAATATATATTTTTAAACTTGAAATTTTATTTCTTACAAAATCCTATTAGAATCAATGTAAATCACTCTGAACATTCGACTGCAGCAAGATGGAAAAAAAATAAAATCGATTGTAGTAAAAAAAAAAAAAAAGAAATTTCTTCAAAAGACAAGTAGCCTTAAACCCTTAACAGATATAATAATTTAGTAGTTTCTAGTTCATTTATCGCTAATAGATGCTTGAAACAATCAGTTCACAGTGAAGAATTTTAATTTCATAAAACATGCGTGTCTATATATATATGTTTCCGAGTCTGTACAAACTTTTATGCTAAACCAAATATAAAAACAAATTATATGGGGACTTAAATGTAACACTATAATATGAACGGACAAAAATGTTTTTAAGAAGGGGTGGATCTAGACAATTTTGGTTGGGGGGCGAGATTTATTTAAATAGCACTCGATAATTTTCAGTTATTGTGATAAAATGACAACTAATTAAAAATAAGTAATAATGTATATTTATCTAATAAAAGGTGAAGAAATATATTAGTAATTTTTTTAAGGAGTCACATTCAACAAATGGTTCAAAATATTGAATAATCTTAAAACACATAAATATTTTTACAACATAAATTCAGTTCTGTAAAAAAAAATACTATAAAAAGTATCAAAATTAATATTAAAACTTATTTTTCTTTATTATAGTGCATTTTATAAAATCAAATATTTACATTAATTTTAGTACATATGACCATATTACAGTTATATATTGATCCTTATATTTATAATCTAGAAGAAAGAAAGAAAAATAGCTTATAAATTATAACTAATCCATATATTGAAAAGGGTGAAATACACTTTCCCCCCTTAAAGTATGGGAGTGACATCAGTTACCCCCCTAAAATATCAATTGTAACACTTACCCCTTGAACATCTTATTCCAAAAATACCCCCGTCCCTTTTAAACATATACATTATTTCTTTATTAATTTATGAAAAAATATTTATGTTAATTCATCAATCCACCAAATAATATTATATTTCTTCAATTTCCTTCGGTTTTATGGACTCAAATTTTTTCTTTATTTTCGTCTCATTTTTTTCTTTATTTATGTTTCAATTTGTTTTCTTTATTTTATGTTTCAATTTGTTTAATTTCTATCTCAATTTTTTTCTTTATATTTTTCTATGTTTTTATTTGGTGATAATTATCTCATTTATTATTGGTACGAATTATTATTAAAAATATTGAGTAATTCTCCTTTGAATTCTTTTTCGCAAAATTTAAGGTTGACACCAAGCAATATTAGGTTTTAATTTCTTCATTACTTCATCAATTTTTTTTATTAATTATGAATACATCCATCCACCAAACAATATTAAATTTCAATTTCTTCATTTATTTGGTTTCTTTTGGTTATAAAAAAAATGAGATGAAAATGAAGAAGAAATTTGAGATTGAAAAAAATATGGTATAAAAAATAAAGAAATTAAAACGTAATGTTGTTTGGTGGATGAATGGATTCATATAATTTAATAAAAGAGACAATTTTAGTTTTATAAATTATAAGATATTTTTATTTATGAAAGGGACGGGGGTATTTTTGGAATATAAATTACAGAACTATAACAGAGGGAAGTAAGTGTTACAATAGATACTTTAGGGGGTTAACTGATACAATCCCTATACTTTAGGGGGGGGGGGGGGGGGGGGGGGAAGTGTATTTCACCCTATTGATAACATAGAAGAAAGATTGATATATAGCTCATAACTAAAAATAAGGCAAAAATTCAATTTTGGTACCATAGAACTGGGCAAATTTCATTTTTCATACCAAAAGTTCAAAAATAACACCAGTTCCTACTCAGCCGTTTCAAAAAAGGCACTTCCGTTAATTTTCTTAACGTTTCTGCCACGTGTCCGTTAAGTCTTCGTAGGCGGGCTGAGCACGTGGGTTGGATTCTGCCTGTTGGAACATAAAATTCAATTTTGGTACCATAGAACTGGGCAAATTTCATTTTTCATACCAAATTCCGTTATGTTTTTCTTTTTTTGAAATGGTTGTGGTGATATGTTTGAATTGGTTTGTTCTACAGTAGACTAGTAGTCATGTTACTTTTTTTTTTCATTTCATTTTAACAATAAGCTAAAAAAAAAGTTTAATTTGCACAATTTAAATTTACAACTTAGATTCCCGGGACTCACGAACCCGTCCCGAAATCCCGAAATTAAATCGGGTACCTGAAACCCACGAGACCTTTGTCGATCTACCGGGTTTCGGGACTTAAAATTTGAAATCCCGAAACCCAAAATCCCGTCCCGAAATACCCGAATTCTCGAAAAGCAGTTCCAATCCCACCCCTACGACAGCCGGCTCCGGTGGCTTTTGGTCGGAATTGGTTGACAGTTTATGTTCCCCTTGTCGTGAGAACTCGTACATATAAAGATCTTTTCAATCCTTTGAGTAATCTATTCGAATTTTGAATTCTAATTTTCGAATTGTAGGTCAAAATTTTTGAAATTTCAAATCGTGATTTCTTCTTCGATTCTTAACCAAACTTCGTAATTCTTGTTGCATTAGTTTCCCCTGACCGTGGGCATCATTTTCCATAGGTTTATTGTAGCTGCCATAGACGGTTGAGCTCCGCCCAAGTGGCTGCCATAGTTGGTTGAGCTCCGCCCATGACAAGAGGAACAAAAATCTTCAACCAATTTCGACAAACGGCCACCGGAAGCCGGCGATCGTCCATAGGAGGAAGAAGGCAATAATTGCAAAATCAACCTGCTCAATTTTAGACAATTGCATTTCTCCCTATTTTGAAACGGCTGAGTGAGAATTGATATGATTTTTGGACTTTTGGTATGAAAATTGAATATTCCCCAATTCTACGGTACCAAAATTGAACGGGTAGATTAGTGCCCCACGTGCCCCTCACATGCACTTAACGGAGGAGACTAAACGGCCGTGGCAAAACTTAACGGCTGTATGATTTTTGAACTTTTGGTATTAAAAATGAAATTTGCCCAATTCTATGGTACCAAAATTGAATTTTAGCCCTAAAAATAAAGAAAACTGAAGCTCGAGGAATTTGAACATGGCCCTAACTGTTTAAGTGCAGCATTCCACCAACTCCTCTACTGGCAAGCGGTCCGCCCCTGTTTTTAAGAATATGCATATGAGCTCGCCGCCCCGATGAACTCCTTAGAACGTTCAAAGTAAAATAAATAACCCATAAAGAAGATTAATGTGAAAAAAAAAATACAAAAAGGAAAGGGCCACATGTGATATTTACCCAACTTTAAAAAAAATTCACCTATTTTGTATCAATATAAATTAGAAAATAACTTAAAAGGAAAAAAAAAGGAAAAATATTAATAGTTCACCTATTTGTATCAATAAAATTAGATGATTTTTATTTTTTCTTTAGTTATTTTCTCATTTATATTGATACAAATAGGTGAATTATAATTGGACTAAACCCAATTTTTTTAATGGAATTATTTGCACGGACCAACTACCTACTTCATTTTTTTGCGACGGGGGCTGCCACCTAGGCGATAGGTTGTAGCTTTTCTTTTGTGTACTGTTTTTTATATAAGTAATTCATAAAAAATTAAAAAAAAAAAAAAAAAAAAGTTAAATTACTAATTTTTTCGTTTTGATTCAATTTTTTCAAATTTATACTGAAACATATAGATGAATTATTATTTTTTATTTGAACTTTTTGTTGTTTTTTACTTTTAGATTTTTTAAATTATCTTATAATTTATATTGTTACAATTAGGTGAATTATTATCTTTTTTTTTTTTTAACTTTATTTTGAATTTCCAATTCATTTAATTGGTTTCTAATTTAAATTGATAAAAGCATGTGAATTATTATTTATTATTTATTTTAAATTTTAAATTTTCTATTAATATTAAATTATTTTAGATTCATTTAGATTATTTTGAAATGATTTTTTTTTCTTTTTGAAAATTTTATTTCTCATAAATATCATGGACTAATTTGCTACAAATTAAACGGATCTTATAGGGTATTTAAGTGTAATACTACCATAATGAACAGACGAAATTACTCCCAAAAATTTGCATGTGCATGTCACGTGAGCTCGAAACTGTCGTGGACTGCTGAAAATGACCATAGTGAAACTAATAACCCGTATTGGGGACTAACATAAGAAAAAAATATGTAAGAGAGACGATTCTGTAAAAAGTTATACATAAAGAAGACCACAAGTGTCATTTACCCTTAATCTATAGTAGATTAAAGTCAATAAGTTAATTTGAATATATAATAGTAATCCGGTTTTATGTGTAAAATTATATCTGCTTACGTTGTCAACGAAAACCCTCCCAACTTTGAAGCCGACAATGTTCAAGCTTATGACCACATGATCTAGTTTGGGGTCAGATGAGCTAACAGTATCGAGAACGTTGAACCAAATGGAGACTTTTGCTTATGCGATCAGATCCTTTGGCTCTCGTCATCACGTAGGTTCCCAATGATGGTATATAAAACTCAGGTGATCATGCAGATTGTCTCGCGCTGGTTCCCCTCATCATATGATTCGCCGAGTTCCTTGGCATGCCATTTTCCCTTCTGATCCCTGGGGAGATTTTGGGTCCCATGTGATCTTCCCCGTTTGTTTGTCTGTTGGGGTCCGTTGCTCTTTGGTTTCTGGTATTCGTCTTTGATATATTCTTGATGGTATCCATCATGTATGAGGCGTTCGATCTCATACTTGAACTGGACAAAGTTTTCACTATTATGAGCGTTAATTTTATGACAGCGGCACTAAGTTCCAATGTTAACCTCTTTTGGCTTAACGAAAGAAACCCTTGAAATAGCAGGTTGTTTGTTTATTATAGTGAAAAAGATCTTTGACCGTGAGTCGTTTAGCGGGGTCAGATTCCTATTTTGGTGATTGCGCCGGGGAGGTGACCTGGTCACCAGTGGCGGAGCTACATTTAGACTGGCCCACCCAAAAATATTTGGATTAAATATTACTAGTGAAGGCTTGAATAGTGACTATGTTGGCAAGATGGTTAAGGAATTGCAGGTCTAGTTTTGGAGATCAGGGTTTGAATTCTGCTTGATGCAATTGATTCTTATTTCAATTCTTAAGCTATTTTTAAAAAAAAAAAACAAATTTCTCTTCAATTCTTAAGCCATTTTTTAAAATTTTTATTTCTTTTTCAATAGTAAATTCTTTTAATTTTTTCTTATATATAATATTTTATTGTTATTTACAATACAAGCATTTGCTTATAATTTTCTTTATTTAGTGCATTATTCCTAAAAGAAATCTTAATAATTGTAAGAAGAACAAGATTTTTATTTTCTTTATAATATATAAGGTCTTCTCAATTATATTTATTTAGTGCACCTTTTATATATAATATTTTTTATTTAGTGTACTGTACATTTCAAAAAAAAAATTGTTAATATTTGTAAAAGAATATATTATGTTCCTAATTTTGTACTTTATTTAATGTATCCCTGAAAAAAAATTTGGCCCCCCCAAATTAAATCGGTCTAGCTCCGCCACTACTGGTCACCTGTTTTCCCTTAATGTTGCGGGAGGCCATTTTGAGATATCGCGCTTGAGACCTTTGTTAATATGAGAAGAATGATACGAAAAGTGAAATTTGGCTTATAAGAAAAGTATATAAAACACGACAAATAAATTAATATTGAAGAAACTCCAAAGATCAATCACGACAAATATATATATAACAAATATATATATATATATATATATATATATATATATATATATATATATATATATATATATATATATATATATCCCGAGAAATTTAAAAAGAAAGAGAAGAAATCAAACGAATGGAAATGGAACACAATTCATTATGCAGCAAAAAACAATAAATCAAACAACTCCAGCAGCTGGCTTCCCACAACATGATTAAGATCGATATGTCTCCCTTTGGTAGACTTTAAGGAGCAGGTTTAACCGCAATCTGAGACATATTATTTCATTAATTCAGTCGAAATCAAGTAATCAACTATTCATGATCAATATAAAATTAAGCTTCTCTCAATTTGTTAATATTTATATATATATTAATATTATAGATATGATCATATACGTACATTCCCACAAAAGAAACCACACAATTCCATGAGCCTAATAGTTTCCTCAACCAAACCTCCCTGTGTGAAACTATCACACAATCCAATAATGTTTGTGAGAGAGGAACAATCATCTCGTGCAACAGCTCCGTTGATCATTAAAAATAGTAAGATTGTTGTGACACCCGCGATCATCATCATCGATTTTATCCCAGAAATATTAATATTCATGGCTCTACCCATTTAATTTTATGTTTGTGTACGTACGTAGCAGCTAGCTAGGTTAATGTAGATGGTTATGAATGAGTTAATGATCGATGGAGATAATGTGGGTGCCTATTTATAAACCTATTTATAAGGTTTTGAGTATTTTATCATATGATATTGTATTTAAAATGAAATCTTAATTAATTAAATATTTGAGTATTTTATACACATTTGTCTGAATTATTACATACTTGAGTCCCATGACAATTAATGTAATGACTACTAGCTAGTGTGATCATATCACGGTTAGATTAGCTAGTTGACTAACATTTCTTTAAAACAAAATAGGAATCTGGCCTCACAATTTTCCTCCAATAAATGTTTCATATTAAAACTCGAAATGGGAAAGCTTAAACATAAGATCAATGTTACCTTCATCATATGCGCTATTATATTTCACGATTTTTTCGTGATTATCGCTATTTGTAATTTTGAAAAACTATCAACATTCGTGTTAATTAGTCATTTAAAGTAAATAAATTAAATCGTCATAATATTATAATTTAAATGATAAGTTGATATGTATTTTTAAACAATCTTTTTTTTTTTTCTTAACATTCAAGAAATTTTGTGTGTCTCTATATGTATATGGAAGTAAGTTGGTAAAATCAATATAAAATTTAACAATTAAATCATTATTAGATTTGGTGTTCTATTAAATAAAATAAAGTTTTTCCATTTTTTTTTTTGGTAAATTATTAGTATTACATTAAAGGATTTTATTAACAGAAAAATAATAGGAGGAAAGTAATTGAAAAACTCCTTGAACTAATAAAGTCGAAAATTGATTTTGATTCAAATACTTTTGAGTATTTTATATATCGTGGACTTCAATCGCTTTATTTTTATTTAAGCCAGCTATCGATCGATATGCTTTGCTAGAGATTTCTATGACATTTGAATCAATTTTTAAGTTATGTCATGAAGACTATGATTAGATGATAGCTATAGGTTAAGTTGAATCACTATGAGCGCACTACTTCTATAGATTAAATATAAAAATATATATGACATTTGAATCAATTTTTAAGTTATGTCATGAAGACTATGATTAGATGATAGCTATAGGTTAAGTTGAGTCACTATGAGCGCACTACTTCTATAGATTAAATATAAAAATATATATAGAAAAATTGAAGGCCTATTTAAAGGGTTTTGGCTTAGTTTTGCAGTTTCAGTTTTAAAAAATTAATTTGGCTAGTTTCGGTAAAATATTTGAAATCTCATTTGGTTAGATTTTGGATGTTGGGATTTTGTGATTTTGAAAAAGGTGAAACTCCACTTGGAATGAGTTTGGATGTTAGGGTTTAGGGAAAAAAATAGGTGTTAGATGTCAAATCAATGTCATTTTTTATAGAGTTTGGAGGAAAAAATAGGTTGTAGGTGTCAAATTAAAATTTCAGAGATTTCAAGAGTTTTGGTGTGGGTTTCTCACAATGTTTTGAGAGTGGACATGAAAAGTTTCTTGTAACATGGGGGGTAAAGTGCAACATTAATTTATCATATATAACACAAGAGGGTAAAGTGTATCATTAATTTATCATAACACAAGAAGGTAAATCGTCACATTTATTATAACACAGGAGGATTAAGAGCCACATATAAGAGGGGTAGTTTTGTTAATTTGTATATTTTTTAAGTTTAAGAATGTCAATGAGGCGGTGTGAAACTTTTTATGATCACATAGGGGTAAAATTGTTATTTTTTAAATTACAGAGGTGTAAATTGAACATATGCAAATTAATTAAAGATTTCCGCCTTGGTGATTATTGCGGGAGGTCTTATTACCAATCCCCATGGTTTAATTTATGGTTGTCGTTGTTGTATGTTGCGGTGTATTGAATCATCCCAAATAGTGATTGGTAGTAAGTGTAAAAGTTCGATCTTTATGTTTGTATTGCAGTTAAAGAGATTTTATGCTTTACACTTTATACTTTTCTCAATTTTTTTTTTATTTACTGCTTGCTTCTATTGCAATATTCTTACTATGTTCCAAATATTTGCTCAAATGGCACAATTAGTTGAAGCTACCCTTTATTTCTCTTGTCATTTAATTCATGTTTTTCACTCGAACCTCCTGAAGTTTACTGTAATTACAGAAAATTTCTGTATTATAAAAAATTACAAGGACACCCCTTAAAGATGGGGAAGGGGGTAGGGGTTTGTAAACATTTTTGGGGGTCCTTGTAAGAATTGTTGAAGTTGTAAGCAGTGTTTTGGTATATAATTTAAAACAAATGAGTCATTGTAATTTCTAAAACGTCAGAGAATTTCTTGTAAAACGACTAAATATCAGGGGTTCATTCATAAATCACCGTTTCTGTTAAGGATAGTTTAATAGATCGTCTGTGTATATTCTGTAGCTGGATTCTTGGGATTTCAGATCTATATTTGTTACATAAATGATTTTAAATGTTAATTTTTTGTCTAAATTTTCTTGCTCTAGTGGACAACAGTGGAAATATTGTTTAATTTTAATGCTTGAATTCAAGTAAATATCAGATCAAAGTCTGGACACTCTACCTTGATTTCTAACTGTGAGATTTTATTGTAGTGTCTGCTGCAGGATCTTATGATTTGTAGTAATTAAACTCGGGATTAGTATATTGCTTAATGGTACAAGGAATGTCCTTTTCTTTTTAATTTTAGTAAATGAATAAGCCCAAAAAACAAGTGATTTTGGATTCTTCTGACAGGGAAAAGGTCATGTGAGGATGCCACCTTCTTTAATTGTACCGTTTATGACAATTTAATGTGATTTAAATTAGAGTTATAAAAAGGGCTTTTGGCATTTTGTACCCTGAAATTATAGGATTTTGACACTTTGTACTCTGACTTAAAAGTTTGGCACTTTGCCTCTTGGAAATATAATTTATTTGACATTTTGCACCTTAGTATGTGTTTTAGTGAGAAAATTCATTGGTAGAAGGGTAGAATAGTTATTTTAAAAAAAAAAAATTCACTTTGCACCTTGGCAATATAGATTTGCACCCTTAAAATATAAAATATTTGCATTTTGCACCCTTAAATTATAAATATTAGCATTTTCACTCCGATTTAATTTTTTTGGCCACTTTGCACCCTATAAATATAATGTATATGACATTTTGTACCCTAATGTATTTTTCTTAAAAAAAAAAAAACTCATGAATGACGGCGATATAGACGTAAAATGGTCATTTTTATGCACAACAATCATAAACTTATTATTCTAAATTTATTTTACTTTATTATAACTTATTTTAACATTTTCACTCAGTAAAATTTAGATTAAAAAAATGACATTGTCTTCATTTTATTTTCAAGTATTCTCTAGATTATTTTCTTTATATCTAAAATACACGTTTACATATCTAACATATTATTATATTGCATGTTATTTACATAATTTAGATTATCATATTAAGTCTAGGTTGAAAATTGCCGGAAATTATATCTTTTCGGTGCAAATTGCTTATATTCTATTTCAGAGCGCAAAGTGTCAAAATCTATACTTTTAGGGTGCAAAGTGCCAAAAATATTCGAAAATAACTATTATACTCCAATCAATGAATTTTTTTCTTCAAAACACACACTATGGTGCAAAGTGCCAACTAAATTGTATTTCCAGAATGCAAAGTGCCAAAAAATTTAAGTTAGGGTGTCAAGTGCCAAAACTCTATAATTTCAGGGTGCAAAGTGCGAAATGTCCTTATAAAAAAAGGTGATTTAAATTATGACTTATACAATGTGATGACTCATGACCAGATCTTTATCGTCCGTGGATATTTAAATCTGCAAGATGGTTGTCAACTTTGAATGATTGAAGTTTAATATATACGAGTAAATAAATGATTATATGCGGTAGATATTTTTTTTAGATAAAGATTACTCCGATTGAAGAGAATATTCAATATTAGTTCTGTTTTTCATTTTCATTTTCTTAATGCAATGTGAAGTAATGAAATTTTGGTTAAAACCTAAATTGGATAAGACAATTACAATGAGTATTTTTATCTCGCTTTTTAGAGTGCATTTTAGTACTTTATGAAAAGCCAAAAAAATAAACTTATTTTCTTTCGATTTTAAAAAATATTATCATTTTACAAATTTTTCTTATTTCTTAAAGTGTCTAAAAACAAACTTTATTTTGATTAATTTGACATAAATCAATGTATCTGTTACTCCATTATTTCCCTAATTTCCATGTTCTCTACAAACACCTACTTATTTCTAAAACTTACATGCTATTTATTTCACCAAAAAAATCAAAATAAATAACATAATGAAAATTGAAGAATTTTCTAAAATCTTAATTTATTTTTTAAACCATTTCAGAAATGTGAGACAAAAAATTAATATGCTTTTAAATTTGGTTTAATTTTTTTGTCAAATTTAAGATTATATTTGAAGTTGGTTGAATTTTAAAGTATATTTACTTTGACACGATGTTGGCATTATTAAGATTGAACTGAGGTTCAAAAGCTATAAACGAGAAGTGTAAATGCAAACTTGTTATTATATTATATATAAGTTGAAATGATTTTTTTCTTGTTTGATCAAGGTCAAATTGAACTTTCATTGATAATCAATTATACGTGATGCAATAATAATCTGTTAATGGGTTGGATTTGGACCGAATTAAGGCTGATCCAGATTCGAGTTCGATTTTCATTTCTTCTATTCGGATTCAGACCCGCATCCGCTCGGATCTTGAATAATCCAGATCCGAATCCGATGGATATTTTGGATTTGGATAAATTATCCGGATCCGTTTAGCATGTTTAACAATATTTTTTTTTTTCCTCCAAATCACTTTCGGATTCCACCATATGAATAAAAAATGTAATATTTTACTTATTTCATCAAAACTATCGTCTGAAAATAGTAAAAGATGGAATATGGTAATAAAAAATACATGGTAAAAATTAAAACAAGGAATAAACAAAAATTTAAATAACAAAGATATAAACTGAGACATAGAAGAAGAAAACTAAACATTGAGAATTTGAGATATGGAAGAGAAGACAAAAATTGGAGGATGAATGGTTAGAGTTTTTATTTTTCTATTAAATAGCATAAATTAATATGTTGTAGATCTAATTACTTGCCAGTCCAATAACATCTCTCATGTATTTCTTTTTAAGATTATTTTCAATAAAGTAAAATAGTTTTAGGGGAACATATATAGTTTTATTTTTATTTTGGTTTAAATACATAATATATAAACAAGATATAATAATATATATCGGATACGGATCTGTAACGGATTGGATCAGCCTAGATCCATATTCACTCTATATAATTTTAATTACGGATCTTTCGAATCAGACCAGGTCCATCGAATCACTAATCCGATAATTATCCTAATAAATCATACCAGATTCGAATCGAATCCGGATTGAAATCGCCCCATTGATCACATACTAAATGAAAAGTGCTATATGTGATTAAGTGATTTTATACAGAGATGCAGGTTATGAAATAATAATCACTTGACAATACTTAATTATGTAAACAAATTCTCTTCAATCTATTCTATGTTTAGCTTTATATTGTTACTTAGAGAAAAAAAATGGTTCACGAGGGGACGTTTTTCCTTATAAGGACATTGTCATTTCTCGTCTCAAAGGCCAAATAAACTAAATTCAGACACTTATATTAGGTTTGGTGTTATGTCATGACTCATGAGGTTTAATTTATTTTATTTTATTTTATTTTTGCAGCTGCAAATTAAAACAACTAACGGTTTTAACTTTTTATTTTTGATGAATCTAACGGTTTTAACTAACATATAGCAAAAAAGGAAAAAATTGGATAACAAGACGTGTCGTTGTCGATCTATCGCCTACTAATTACTAGGGCCGATTGTTGTGAGTCGAGCTTTAAATAGTTCAAACTCAAATACCATCAGGGTCCATTTGGATGGATGTATTTGAAATGAAGAGGGATTTGAAATGAATGGATTTGAAATCGATTCATTTGCAATCAATTGTTTGGATAATTTTTTTTACAAAGGATTTCAAATCCATTCATTTAAAATTCATTGTTTGGTATATATCATTTGTGTTATTAATGGTGCCTTATAATTTGCTCTATGAGTTAATTCTTGTTGTTGATTTCGGGATAAAATCGCATAAATCGATTTGGGACAAAATTATAGTTTTTGAAAATTGAGGGACCAAAAGTGCAAATTCGAATTTCAGAAAATTCGGGCCCTAATTTAAAATATTAATTTTCTAAAATTCTAGACTGAATTGGAACTTTGGATTTTTCGAAAATCTGGGGTCAAATGGCAATTTTTGAAAATTAAGGGACCAAAAGTCCATATTTGAATTTTTGAAAATCAGGTGCCGAATTGAAAATTATAATCTTCTGAAAATTATGGACTGAATTGCAGTTCTGATTTTTTTGAAAATATGGGGTCAAATTGCAATTTCTGAAAATTAAGGGACCAAAAGTGAAAAATTGGATTTCTGAAAATCAGGGGCCAGATTAAAAATTTTAATCTTCCGAAATTAACTAAATAGCAATTCTTGGTTTTTCAAAGATTTGGGGTCAAATTGTAATTTCCAAAAATTGAGGACCAAAAGTGCAAATTTGAATTTCTGAAAATTAGGGGCCTAATTGAAACTTTTTATTTTCTTAAAATACTGGACTGAATTGCAATTCTTGATTTTTCGAAAATCTAGGGTCAAAATTGCAATATCCAAAAATTGAGGGACCAAAGGTGCAAATTCGGTTCCTGAAAATCAGGGTCCGAATTTAAAATTTTATTTATGAATATTCTGGACTGAATTGTCATTCTGGGTTCTTCAAAAATTTGGGGTCAAAATTGCAATTTCCGAAAATTGCGGGACCAAAAGTGCAATTCGAATTTCTAAAAATAGTAGTCGAATTGTAAATTTTTTTTTTAAATTATAGACTGAATTGCAATTCTAGGTTTTTTGAAAATCTGGGATCAAATTGCAATTTTTGAAAGTATACAATGTGGATTTTTTTTAAGTGGATTTCAAATGACTAGTTTTAGGAGGAATTTCAAATCCACTTAAAATATGCATGAAATCCATTGGACTAAAATCCAGGATTTCAAATGAATGGATTTAATTTTGTATCCAAATGACATGATGGATTTGACAAGGAATTTCAAATCCACCCAACTCAAATCCTTCCATCCAAATGGACTCTCAAGCTTTATAACTATAGGCTTAAGCCCCGCTCATAAATTTTCTTATTTTATTTGGTCAAACTCGGCTTATTTAACTTTCGGGGCTTCGGAATTATATCGGACTTATATCGAATTTGTTAATACTAGTAAATTTCAATTGACAAATAAATATTTAAACATTACTGTGACACATATGAATAAATTACTGATACTTAATACACGAGAATATATAAATATCATACTTGTACTTTATAATAAAAAAAAATTCAATAATGTTTTAAATGAAAAATCAAGTCTTTGACGCAATTATAGCTTATCAAAATCTAATTTTTTGGTATAATATCTCAAGTGATGTCATGCCATATCCAAAAAACATTAACTTTTGTGAATGACAATGAAGTTATGAAATTATTTAAGAGAATAAAAAAAGTCTATTAATGAGTGTTAAAATTATATTAGATATAACCATTTAATGTTCCAAAACTCCAATTTTTTAACCTTTTGAGTTTACTTTTTCCTTTTTTCTCCCCTTGTTTAATTATTTTTTACTTTTCGAGTTGGCCTTCGGGAATGTAATTGATATTATTATATATGTGGGTATACCCTATAACTTTTTTTAACGTTTTGTTGTTTTAAAATAAAAATAAAAATATTAATTAGTAATTATAACTTTAATACAAATTATAGTATTTAAAATAATTATATATTCAAGCTTTATTCAGGTCGAACCTTAATAGGCTCAAACTTGGCTAGTAAATTAGTCGGATTTAATATAATGGCTCAAACTCGATCCGTCTCACAATTATTCATGTTCAGGTCAATTTTAATCGGGCCGATCCGTTGAGTTCCGAGTAGGCCCGACTCAATTGATCGATGGTCCAACCAATTAGTTTAATTAAGGAAATGATTATCTTGTAAACTAAGTTCCTACCTACACCTGAGACTGGGACATACTACTTTCAATTATATTATACATCTTATGTCGGATGTCGGTTCGAGAATTATTTTTTGATTTCTCAGGAATATGGTATTCATGTTTTAGATTTTTCTTAATTTTTTCGACGGAATGATCGAGCCCGATGTAAGTGGACACCTCATATATATTATGTAGACGGGAAATTCTTACTCACACCGGGTTTGGCCGAACTCAAACGTTTAATACACTTGCTTTGGGATTGGATATAACTCTCAGGAGAGTGATCAGACCAATCACAAAGCAAGTGCAATACACTTGTTTGGTGGTTGGAGATGGATTTGGTCAAGCCAGACTTGGACAATAATTTTTCTATGTAGACATCATTTCCAATGATTGGAATTTGGATTTATCACATTATGAGAATTTCTCTCTTCCAAAATGAGCAAATCATCCATTGGTATTATAATAAAAAAGTAAATCTTCTTCAATTATGAACTAAGATTTCGTTTAAAGGTCTATTTAGAGTCATTTGACATGGTTTTCAAAAATATTAGAATATTGTTAGAAATTTACGGAAAAAAAAATTTAAAAAAAAAAAGCAAATAAATATTAACTAAAGTTATAATCCTTTAGTGCAGCCAGCTTAGAGCCCTAGTTATAAAGGGGTCCCAAATTTTATGCATTATATATTTTCATTTATAGATGATATGATATAATGCTCGATTAAAGATGTAAATGAGTTGAAGTGCACATTTTATAATCTTTTATTAGAGATATAAATGAGTTTGAATTGAATTGATCATGTTATAATTCACTCAAAAAAAAAAAAGATATAATCTTTCATACTTTTTTATATTAATAAAGAATATGCATTATCTTTTTATATAGATGATATAATGCCATATTAAAGATTTAAATGAGTTAGAATTGAACAATGAGTTTATGGCAACTCAACGAGATGCACTAAATTCCTGTCAAAATTTGGCTGGAGGACCAATTCGAATATTTTCTTGTCGGATTTGGGACCTAATGTGATGATGTGAAAAGGTTTGGGATGATATGTCAAAATAACCTATTAGTTTGGGACCATAAAACAATTATTTTATGTAAAACAGAAGTACGAGAAAAATATCTTTATTTCATAAAATGATTTCTTGTATTTGACATCGTAAAATTTTGAAAGAGAAAAAATATGTTTTTCTTTATCCTTGTGAAAGTTTCACGGATAAACCTAAGTCAAGGGTCAAGTGGATTTTGCTCTATTTTGCCAACTTAATTTTGACTTTGTCAATTTTTTTTAAGTGAATAGCTGAATTTCACAATTATTCTATAAGAAAATATTTAAAGGCATAATTATCACTTTTCGTGCAAATCATGAAATATAGTCACACTTATGGCAAGTAAACTACATGGCGGCCAAAGAAAGGGTGTACGTCTCCAGTCGACGAAAGGCTGTTGTCTGTCTCCCCCTTTGAATGGAGATGACCTTATTATAAACTCAAATTTTTTTGCCTGTGTTTAACTTATTGACACAATATAAATATTTTGCTTGTAAAAATAAAACGTGGAGTTTTCTATCAATTAGGAAAAACACAAGTGGTATTTACATTTTACTCTAAAATAATATGGAGAAGCAACAAATACATTATATTTTTGTTTTGAGTAACTTAAAAGCATAAATATTCCGAAATTTTATGTTAAATTTAATCCATGGTTGTTACGCTATAGGCACTGTGTACGGAATGGTTCTATTATAAAGAAGAATATACATAGCATTTACAAAAAAAATTGTCATAAATTCAATAATTCAGAATTGTAAATATCAACAAGCTTCTGTAAACCAATTAGTTAAATTTTGAACTTTTTCAGAGCAGGAACATTAATCAAGTTCAAAACGTGAAAACCTCACTATTATAGGATTTATACTCATAATATAAATAGTTGTACCAAAAAAGAAAAAAGATAATAAATATACCTCACCTAAACAGGTCTTTTAAAATTTAAGACGTTAATTGAGTTTATACACAATATTTATGCAACATCACAAACATATAGATATCAAACCACTAAAAACTAGTTGCACCCCAATTCTTAATTGAAATTATAACGGAGAGTGGTGGGATTCCTAGGCTTGATGGAGACACATCCTGCGATTTACATCATTCAGGGTTTTAAGGCAAGGATTCTGAGGATCCAAGATTAGTTTAGTGTACCTAAAAGGTCTTTTAAAATTTAAGATGTTAATTGAGTTTATACACAATATTTATGCAACATCACAAACATATAGATATCAAACCACTAAAACCTAGTTGCACCCCAATTCTTAATTGAAATTATAACGGAGAGTGGTGGGATTCCTAGGCTTGATGGAGACACATCCTGCGATTTACATCATTCAGGGTTTTAAGGCAAGGATTCTGAGGATCCAAGATTAGTTTAGTGTACCTAAAAGGTCTTTTAAAATTTAAGATGTTAATTGAGTTTATACACAATATTTATGCAACATCACAAACATATAGATATCAAACCACTAAAAACTAGTTGCACCCCAATTCTTAATTGAAATTATAACGGAGAGTGGTGGGATTCCTAGGCTTGACGGAGACACATCCTGCGATTTACATCATTAAGGGTTTTAAGGCAAGGATTCTGAGGGTCCAAGATTAGTTTAATGTACCTAAACAGGTCTTTTAAAATTTAAGACGTTAATTGAGTTTATACACAATATTTATGCAACATCACAAACATATAGATATCAAACCACTAAAAACTAATTGCACCCCAATTCTTACTTGAAATTATAACGGAGAGCGGTGGGATTCCTAGGCTTGATGGAGACACATCCTACGATTTACATCATTCAGGGTTTTAAGGCAAGGATTCTGAGGGTCCAAGATTAGTTTAGTGTAAGCTTTGATACCTGGGTTATTAAAACAAAATAACGGAGAGAGAAAAAGATGAGGAGAAAGAAGGTCCAATAGACCAGCCCAACTTGACCCAATTTAATTAGCATATGACATGGTAGAAGTTTCTTGATTTTGTTTTTCTACTTGTGTGCATAAATCTAGAATAGTCAATTCTAGATAGGTCTAAAAAAATATCTTGTAAAATGTCTTATATTAATTTCTAGAAGATCATTCTTAAACTTTAGATCAAATTGATCTTCACCATCCATTTGCGAATGTGGTTAGTTTAAATAGAGGCAATGCCTTATTTGTAAAACTTAGGCTATGTTCAGTTTGTATAATTGTTAATGGCCCAGAAAATGAAGTCGGCCCAATAAATAATCCGCCTAATTGATATAATGGCCCGTATGACATATTATAATGGCTTGATTAATCATTTTTTCAGCCCATATCATGATCCGTTTACTTGGCCCAACAAATAATCATGGACAATTTTGCACATGACCGAGATTTGATCTCAATCGTTCATACCATTTAATTTCGGCCGTTTATTTTTTAGGTATAATTGTGTTTTAGGGTTACCATTTCTCAATTTCATTTCTTCTCTCCCCATCTCTCTCCTTTCACCGCGACGACGCTAGGGTTTGGTTGTTCATCGTCTTCTCCCTCAATCCCGACGGCTCTTAACAATTTTTGCTTGATTACTTGATCTTGTTGCATATGTGTTACAATTAATCCCACTATTTTCTCCCTATATATCTCTCTCTCACACGACGGCGCTAGGGTTTTGACGTATATGTATTTTCCGTCAATCATTGGTTGCTCTTACCATTTTTGTGCTTCATTTCTTGATCTTATTGACTCCTCGCACCAAATCCTCACTTCGGACCCATTCCCGACGGCGCAATTTGGGTTTTCACATCTTCACCGTCCATTTGAAGCCTTGACAACGCTATTTTGAGGTAATATCATGTGGTTTTCAATAGGGGTGCACATGGTTTTCAAAACCATACCGGACCGTACCACACCGTACCGAACCGTACCGAATGTTAGGTTTTTTTTTTTCAAAACCGAAGGTCTTGGTATGGTTGAAAACCGTACCGAGTATTTTGGTATGGTTTTGATTTTAGACTTCTCATACCGTAAAAAACCGTACCGTACCGAAATTAAAAAGAAACATGAATTAACTATTCATTTTTTTATATTTACAACTAAATTTTATAAATCTATATTTTTAAATTTATAATTCAAATATTATTGAATACTATATTATTTATGATTTATATTATAATCCATCATAGTTTATAATTACTACATTGCTAGCTTCAATTAAAAAAAGATATGCTCTAAGTTAGCATAAATTAAACTTGTTATATGTTAAAATGCAAAAATTCTAGACAACAAATACCAAATAGTAAGTTTCTTCACATAATAAAAACAATGATCAAATAATTAACCAATTAATTTTATTCAATTAGGTCGAACTATAGCGTCAAATTTGTGAATATTTTCTTTTCGATGCTTTATTTAATGAAAAAAATAGTTTGTAAGATATTATATTTTTAATTTTTAGATAATTGTCAACTATGTAATCAATTATATAAGAAAAATTGCACGAAAAAAGTTTGTTAGAAAAAACCGCAAAACCGTACCGTACCGTACCGTACCGTACCGGAACCGCACAAAACCGAGTTTGTTGGTATGGTTCATAAAACTCTAGTTTGGTTTTGAGTTTTTAAAAATCGCACTAATTGGTACGGTACAAATTTTGTAAAATATACCGCAGAACCGTACCATGTGCACCCCTTCCATCTATTTTGTGCATTCAAATAAAAATTTGAATCGTTTTATTTGAATTAGGGTTTCAAATACTAGGGTTTCAGATTAGGGTTTCAAATTGAGAATTTTTTGGCTTCATATTAAATACTTGTACACGGTTTGGTTAGGGTTTCAAATAGCCTTTATTGAAAATTTGGGAATTTAATATAATTTAGGGTTTCAACTAGGGTTTAAATTAGGGTTTTATATTTTTGTTCAATTTTCGTATATGTTTCAATGTTTTTCATATCTAACCTATGGTTTTTACACTTTCTGACAACAATGGAGTCATCCTCATCCTCTAGCTCAACTGTTCGTTTAGGGAATGCACATTGTTTCTGCGGTCTTCGCGTTAGACTGTATACTTCCTGGACGAAGGTGAACCCTGGCCGACGATTTTCTCGCTGCCAGCGTTTGACGGTGTGAATTATGCTTATTGTTTTAATTTTTTCGTTTGAATTGCGTGACTAATGAATGCATATGTTTTCTTTGGTAGGATGAACGCTGTGATTACTTCGAATGGATCGATCCCGTAATGTGCGATAGGTCCCATGTAATTATCCCTGGCTTGCTAATGCGGGTCAACAATGTCGAATCCGAAAATACCCATCTTATACATCGCCTTGATGAATTGTCTACACATATGCAAATTGTTTTTAATTCTGTGCATGATCTTGAGTCTGAAAACATGGCATTGCGTCGCAAGCTAAAGCTTGTGATGATCTGTGCTGTGATCGTGTTTTTTGTCTATATATGTGCTTGATTATTTGCTCCTGTTTTGGGATTTAGTACTTGCATGTTTTTATGTATTTTGCTGACATATTAACCTTAGTTATAATCTGTAAATTTGGCATGAACATGATGGTTTTTGTTAGATATGCTTGTTCATACTATGTGTGTTTAAACTTATGATGTTTACAACTGTTGGATTGGGGGTTTAAACTTATGATGTTTATATTTTTAGGCTGGTTTTGGTATATTTGCCAGGTGATGTTTATATTTAATAGACTGATGGCCTTGTGTGTTGAGTAATGCATTTTAAAATCCTGGGAATACAAAGGATGCTAATTCAAGCTGTGTTTCAGTTTATTTGGGTTTGGTGCACTGTTTGGTGTGCACATATGAATATATACTTGGTTGTGTGTGTACTACATCCTAAAAGTACCCCTAAAGGGAAAATTGGCCAAATGATGTTTACTTTTTTTTTTTACAGATATGGTCTGCTGTTTTTGGTATTGCATGTGATCATTGTGATGTGCTTTTGAAACTGTTGGGGAATTAATCCTCATATTTCTGCTTTGGGTTTGGTGCACTATTGGGTATGCAACACCTGACTAGTATAAATTCAAATATGTGTGCTCTATCATGAAAGTACCCCCAAATAAGACTATTGGCCTAATGATGTTTAATTTGAACATTTCTGATGGTCATGTATGTTGTTCTAGTGTATCCAATTCATTGTATATGTTTGTTTTGGATTGACAGTTGATTTTTTTAATACATAATGTTTGGATGGGCAGACTGAATTAGGCTTACTTTGGCCAAATGATAATTTTAAATAAACATTTCTGATGGTATTGTATGTTTAAAACCAGATTTTTTATAAAGTTTAAAACCAATTTTTTTATAAAGTATCTGCATTTTGATGTCAAGAATGATCATTAGTAAGTTCAAATGTTGGTATGGTGATTTCAAATATGATCTTTTTTATCTTATTTGGTACTGGTGCTGTGTTTGTGGACTATTATGATATGGTCAGTGTTCTTTTTAATTCATTTCACTTCCCAATAAAGTGGGTGATTTCTTGTAAACTGAACACAGGCCATTTAATGCATTACTTGACCTTGTGTATCTCTATTAAATGCTTTACTTGCCCATTTGTATTTCAATGTTGCATGCACAACTTCTGTATTTGACTAGAATTTATTATGGTGGTTGAACTTCTCACCTTTAAATCCCCACTTCATACTTCAGTTACTTTATTCGTTTCATTCATTTCCTCTTCAAGCTAGAGACAAAAAACCGTGTAAGTTCTTTTCATATGAAATAAATATTAAACTTGTATCACTTAAACTTTTCAAACTTTAATGTGTTTATTTGCTATGGCAGGTTGCGAATATGCCAAGGACACGAAGACAGCGGAGTTTGGAACAATCCATCAATGATGGGTGGACATTTTTTGAGAATGCAAGTTTTGTGGACTTGCTTTACACTAAGTGCAAAACAGGGGATCTACGTGATCTTGATACACTCACTGCTGCCTGCCAACGTATCTCATCTGAAATGTCTTCACAGTACGGTAGGAGGTTCTCCATATATGGGATCAAGAAGAAGGTACAACATATGAGAAAGAGGAACGAAGCATTCAATGATTTTCTGGAAACCCCTGGGGTTATATATGAAATCTGTTTACTGGACAGTTCACACTCCTAATGTGAGTAACCTTTAATTTGTGTTAACTTTTTTGTGTTACTTATTATGATTTCTAATTTTTTGTACTGTTTTTTGTAGGCGGAGCCGGAATGGAACCAACGCTTTAGGCAGGATGGTGAGTCATTCCACCTAAAGCTAGCCTATATTTTCGATACCAAGGGAGTTGGGACCTTCCCCCTGACCTCACTGGATCCCCGGGGTGGCCAATCTATGTCCGAGACTCGGACGATGACGAGATGGTTGTTGTTCCATTTACCGCGGGTCGTTCAGTGACTGCTGTGCCATTTGACGAGGGTAATGAGATTGGTGCCATTGTTGTTTATAAGGAAGGTGAAGTTGGGTCAACCTCTGCCGGTGGTTCAGGTGGTTGTGGTGGTTCTGCTGTTGGAGGGGGTGATGATGGTGGCATGTTTGGGAAGAAACTGTGGGAGTTGGATGATGAATATTAGACTTTTGATGTTTTTATGTTTATGTATGTTTTATTTTATATAAGTATGTATCAAGAAACCTTTTTCTAATTATGAATATGTTTTGGTTGTTTGATTACCTGGCACATGTTTGTGTAAGTGCAGGTAATCACATTTCGTACTTATGCACTTGTATGTTTTTATAATATATATGATCTTATATGTTGCTTATCATGTATACTTGAATGTGTGTACCATTTGGTGTTTGAATGTGTGTGTGTTTGAATTGCTAGGACTTATGTGCAATTAACTGTATAAAAATCAAGTTGTGTGTACAAATTGATTACCAGAAGAAGACTTCCTTACCAAAAAAAAAAAAAAAAACTCAACCAAATATAAACAGTCCATATTTAAAAAAAAAAAAAAACACTCAACTAAAAAAACACTCAATTAAAAAATACTTGTATAAAAATCCTATGTGCAATAATTGACCCACATTTTAATCAAACAAAGTAAGAGACAAAAACCAAACATGCCAAAATCCAGATTCAAACCTTCTGCAAAAGTAGTGCTTTTAAGAATGATTTGATAACACATATGGTATAGGTTGCTATAATTGTACATAGGGACACACACTAATAATAAATCTCATTTTGCACCCCAAATTGCTACTACAAATTTATACCATCTCCATAAATATTGTGTTCATAAAAAACTCAACTAAAAAAAATGTCAAGTGTTTTCCCTCGTTCTCAATCTCATTTTTTTACTCGAAAAGATGGACAAAGGAAATTGATGATTATTTAATTGAGTTTTTAGCCAATGAATCGTATTACGCAAATGGAATTTTTACTCATAGTGTCGGTCACGTGGTTAAAAGATCTCGGGATGAGGTGAACGTGTTCTTCCGTCGTTCTTTCACTACAAATGACATAATGAGTAAAGTCGACCGCCTCAAACGTCGACATGCTGTATTCTCACACCTAAGGACCATTTCAAGGTACACCTTGATTCCGGGTACAAACACGGTCGGAAACGACGGACTGGAAATCGTGCGAAATTTGGCCATGGTAACTCACTTGTATATATTTCTAGATTTTTATGTTACTTTAAAGTAACTTGGTATTTTTCGAAAGTGTGGGTTTGATTTTTCAATTGTAGGAGACTCCATTTTATGAAGCATATGCCCTAAATGGAGAACCCAGATGGAACGATTTGTGCGAAATATTTGGATACCCATCCGTAGAGTTCCCCGCACTTCCACCCCCCGCGTCCCCAATTAACCTTCAATGGTTCGAGTTAAACGATGCCCCAATTGCCGGACAGGAAACACCACAACCTGAGCCCATCAACCCAACATATAAACAATTCTCCCCGTGCGAAAATGAAGACTTTTGGAAAGATTAGGCTAACTACAGTGGAGCGGAGTCCGAAATTGAGGATGTTGAAAATACTACTAAAACCGTGGCTAAGTGTCTGTGGCCGGACGTGGGGACGTCTACTGGTTTTAATGGCGGAAAAAAATAATTTGCCTACGATTGAAGTATTTTCAGCTTTAAATAATGTGTGATGTCTTTTTTTTTTTTTTTTTCCGTTTGTGTTTGTTTGGCGTTAAGCTTTTATGTAATGTGTGTTGAAGAAGTAGTAACCCGTATGCGTGTTTTCAAACTACGTGTGTACAACTAGAATAGTTCGATTTTGCATTTTATAAACGAAACATACTTTAATGTGCAAAAAATCTTTAAAAAATGGCCCGAATCATTAATCAATCGAACTAAAACCCCACAAAATTAATTCATGCTTATTTTTCAAGTGCAAAATACATAAGGACTAAATAAAAAGACAATGAAATAAATTCATGCCACGAAATTTACCAAATGCTAAATTTTCATATGTAAAATACATAAGGCCAAAAATAAAAACCCAAGATACTAAAATCCCACAAAATTAATACTAACTTTTCAAATGCGAAATACGTAAGGCCAAGATATTCATCAAAACTACTAAAATGCAATAAAAATCAAAGTTCATCTTAGCATTTCAAAAGCAAATTTCATTAGGCCAAATACATGTACTAAAATCCCACAAAAATACATGTACAATAAACTTCAATTAAGTCTACCCAAATGCAATAAATCATAAGGCCCGGACATTATATCCGAATGTTCTAGGATTAATCAAAATATACCCGAATGTCAAAAGTGCATCTACCGACAAGTTCACAAAATCATCAAATGAAACCAAAAATTTGTAGTTCATCAAATTATCATAAGGCCGAATTTAGTCAAGGCATTTGGTTGTTTAACATCATGTGGGCAATGTGCATTCGGTTCTTCTTGTTCGAGTTCAAAAATAAACTCACATGTATGGCGTGATCCATAATCTTGAACGAGAAAAAGATTCGGTTCTCATCGGTGAGTGTGTCAATGCACTCGAGGGCATTTATAATCTTTTTTGCCTTTTCATCGTAAGTGTCCTCCTCTTTCGCAAATTGGTGACTAAGATCGCCAAAAACGGATTTTGCGGCATCTACGAATTCTGAGACGTCGCCCCCATCGGATTCCGGCGTAGGAGTCTTCTGTTTCTTAACAACCTTTTGAGACTTGATTTTTTCCTTTTTGATCTTATTTGTTAATTTTTTCAACTTAGGACCCACATCTTGTAATCCCATGTGATACGGTGGGATTTCGGAGCCAGACTCCCCTCCGTCGGAAGCATCCGTCATCAAATCAACACACGGACTACTATATACATAATCACTGCTATTTGGAAATATCATACGTTCCTTACCATTATTATTTGCATGGTTCATCGCATCGTTCCTTACCAAATCCTCCACAATATCGACAACGTCCTCCGCGCCGTCTTCGGTGGCCCTATCCTTTCCGAATATCTCAACCCAGTCCTCATAATTGGGATACGTCTTAAAGAACAAAAATTGGCAACATCCGGATGTGCCTACGATTGAAAATGCATAGTTAAAGAACAATCGAGGGAAAACCGGATCATAGAGTTATTCCATGAAAAAGTTAAGTAAGGTTACCTTAGCATAGAGTGCCCAAACATCATCATCAACCGTGATCATTTTACTAGTATCGTTCCATCCGAAGCCACTAGTCCCTTGCATACCCAAAATTTGGTAATAAACTTTCTTTCAAACCGTAAGTTTGGAGTTAATATACTTGACGGATAGTTTGGACGCGGGTATCCTTGCATTAAGTGCAATTGCTAAGGCTTGCAAGTAGCCCGGACGAAAACCATTATCGGACTTGTACCCCTTTGAGATTAGTTCCTTCAAACAATCTAGCAAAGCTTGTTCTTCGGCATTGTTCATTGTCCTCCGAGTACCTTTTTCCTTCCGTTGGCTTGTTGCCACTTCACCGTAGCGGGGAATGGAAGACATCTCAATCAGTGTACACCTACGTAAATGTACAATTCAAACATAATGTACGGGACACATGGTAATTGTAGATAACAATTCAAACATATTCAAAAAAAAAATTTAAAAACATAACTTATAAAATTCAATAACAACAAATTAACCTAACAATACGGTACGAAGTATGAAAGAAGTCAAGTCTTAGTGACACATACAACATCCATATCTTAAAACAACAAATTCAATTAAAATTCACTCGCGCTCCGAGTTCCATTTCATGAACATTTCACGAGCTAAGTTGTCCCGAAAATTGTTCCATGCGTGTGACGTCTCAACAACTTCGACATAGTCATCTCCTTCAAAGTTATTATCATCCTCACGGTTTTCAAGTAAATCAAATAATGGATCAAACCCCATAACATCATCGGGCGACGTTTTTCGCAAGAAGTTATGAGTTAATAACAATGCCATGATCATCCGGTTTTGCGTTTGCAAGGGATAGAAAACAGGAGTCCTCAATATTGCCTAACGTTTTTTTACTTGGCCAAAAGTGCGCTCGATGACATTTCTAGCTTGACTATGTTTCATGTTGAAATATTCTTTGTAATTTTGAGGGGCTTCCATACCAACTCCCCAATTTTTCGAATGATATCGCACTCCCCTATACGGCGTAAGAAAACTTTCCCAGTTCGTATATCCATTGTCACACAAGTAGTATGTTCCTACAATTAGAAGCATGAATGAGTTGCTATGTCATAACCCTTGTAATTAAAAATTTCATAAACTAAAAATTAAGTTTTACCCGTAGGCACTTTCAATCCATTTGGCCGATTAATTGCGTCCCTTAACACGCGTCCATCCGCCGCGGACCCCTCCCAACCGACTAGTGCATAGGTGAACAATCCGTTAATATCACAAGCCGCAAGTACATTAGTAGTTAGATCACCTTTTCGGTTCCTATACCGTGGTCTATCAACCGATGGAACATTAACATGAACATAAGTTCCATCTAGTGCCCCAATGCAACCCTATACGTACACAAAGTCTCTATTGTAATGCACAAGTTGAGGAAAATACCCTATGCAAGTAGAAAAATTAAAGTTTGTTCCTTACCGGAAAACAACTCAACCTATTGTCGTCACAATCATTTGTTATTGGATCCGGTTGAGAAAATAATATTGGGTGGAGCTTCATCAAGCATGTCAAAACACGGTAAAAACACTTGCTAACGGTGGCTCCGGATCGACGATAATCGGTTCTTACGATACAATTCTTTTTGTGATGGGCAAAAACGGTCAAAAATATGGCAACTTGTTCGCGCACGGTCACATACTTAGTGTCATTCAAACCCCCCACGTTAGCAAGGAAACAAACCAACTTATCAAATGAATTAATATTAAGACGTATATTATCCTTACACCTTACTGGATCTTTTTCAGTTATTCTTCGTAAGTTTTTCATCCACTTACGTCTCCTACGGATTAGGCTATACCGTACGGGTCTCCTACGATTGCGGAGTTGTTTAGAAACCATATAAGAAACATGCCGATCCAAAAAATCCGATGAAACGCTAACATAATCAATTGTTTCTTCCGGTCATCCATTGTATATCCTAAAACAAGTCCCAAACATTTGGAAACAAACACGAACAAACAATGAACCGTTTATTAAAACCAACCAAATTTTCTTTCAATGATAGTGAATAATAATATAGGACATGTCGAAGAGTGATAAAATTTCACATTACCATGTATAACAAAATACACGAAATTGTAGTAAATACGCATTGATTCCACAAATATAAATATCATTTTTCAATACTACTTATAATAAATTACACAAAATTGCCAACAAATACACAAAATTCCACATCTCATTTCGGAATTGGGATAATATTTTACAACATGTCCATCAACATTATATCTACATTACCTTGTATAACAAATTAAACAAAATTTTGTAGTAAATCCCAAAAAATCCAAAAAGTTATTAATAATTGAACAAGTTTTCTAGAAGTTACAAAATTGCACAAAACTTGAAATTACTACATAGAAAAAATGTACAAAATTGTACATTATCCACAAAATTCAACAAAATACACATACCAATTAATATAAAAACATGATAGATGTGGTTTACCTCAATTTAAATTAACAATGAACTCCTTAAAAAAATATCCACAGGACACCCGTAGCCTTCCTCATCCCAGTACAAGAAATTTTTTTTGTTAAAATTTAAATCTTGATTAAAGCATTGTGACTTCGTAGGGAGAAGTGTTTATAAAAATTCAACAAGAAATTCTTCACAATCCGGCAACTTGAGCGAACACCAATCTTCAGTCCTATGAAATTTTAATAAAAATTATAATTTTATTTGAAGCTCAACACAATTTTTTCATAAAATAGAAAAATATAAGCACAACAATTCATAAAAAATAATACCCGAATGTAAAAAAAATATAAGAATTAATAAAATGCCGAAAACGTAAAAAAAGTAATAATTTTACTGATCTTGACAAAAAAAATTATACTACATTTCCAAAAATTCAAGCTCAACCTTTTCATGCTAACTTAGAAAAATTGGTGAAGTAGGAGAAAACTTAAGGTTCATTTGCGCAATTTACAACTAATTTGGAAGAAATGTTTAGTTCTAACCTGGAAATGGCGTTGGCAGTGGAGTTTGGAGTTGGGTAGATCTACTGTGAAGAAAGGGGCGACCAAGAGGGAATTTTTGGAAAATGGGGGGAAAATTGTATTTTATGTTTTTTGGGTCTCCGGTTTTTTTGTGATTAAGTGGAAATCAAAGGGCAGTTTGGTCTGAAAATTATTAGTTTGGTCCATTATATTACAATTGGACCAAGGGGGACCGAGTTATATTTGGGCAAATAATGGGGTCTGGCCCACAAATCGGGCAATTAGGAGCGGGCAGCCCGTGATTTAGTAATACAAAGTGAACAATATATTAGCCCACAATTAAAACCGGCCCAATTGATAGCTAATTGAGGGCCTATTAAGCAAACTGAACACAACCTTATAGTATAGCCTCTATAGTATAGACAAATTAGGCATGGTAGGATGGGTCTGGACCCGCGGGCTGGCCCGTGATCCGTCCAGGCCCATCCAGACCCAACTCATTAATTTTTATGTTTATTGGGTTGGATTGATCTTGGATCAGTTTTATAATTAATGGGTCTTCTAGTGGATCAGTTAATGGGTCTTGTAAAAACAAAAGAAAATTAATTATTGGACCAAATTTAAAAGCAACTTTGCTACTATCTTTAATTCCAAAAAGAAAATTCTATTATATCTTGTTTGCTATCATAAAATTGAAGGCCTAGACCCAACTTTTCTTATTTTGTAATTACTAACCCATTATTTCGATGAAAAAATATTAAATTATTAAAATATGTTAAAATCGTTCGTCTTTTCTATACCAATTTCATGGCCACTTTTGACTAATAAAATATTAGTATCGATATTTGAAAGAGTTTTTTATTTTTATTTTTACGCAATATATTTCTTATATTTCTATTCCTTTATATTTCTTAGATATAAGAGAATAATAAAAATTATATTTTCAAATCATGTAATTAATATTTCATAATTTGCATGTTAACTTTATTCTTTCAAATTAGCATCAATTACTCCCATTTCTCAACCCATGTTACAACAATTTTTTGTGGATCTTTTGAAGGAAAAAAAAAATGAGAATTAAAGGGTCAACCAAGACCCGACCCATTTACGACACATTTTTGACCCACCACCACAGACCATTAATGATCCGACCCGTTTTGGCCCGACCCGACCCGCCCATTTGCCAAACCTAAGACAAATGTTTGAACTTTTTCATAGAACTTGAAATAGTATTTGATTGTTTAGTAAACGGAGCTCGAACAAATTTTCTTCGAGTAAAACACAATCAAATTCGAGTAATTTGATATTTTTACACATATTATGTTACTTACTATATTATAGAATTGAACTTCTACCAACTTATTAATAAACAAAAAAAGTATTTTTGTTGTGCCTAAATATCTATAATATAGTAAGTAACAAAAACTATCAAATTTGATTAATTGTTTTATCAAAGAAAATAGAAAATCCTTTCACGAGGGGACGTTTTTCCTAAATAAGGACATTGTCATTTTCTTCTCAAAGGCCGAATTACCAAATTTAGACACTATCATGTTATGTCATAACTCAGGAGTTTTATTTTATTTTATTTTTGCAGCAGCAAAATGGATAAGAATAACAAGACGTCCGCATTCAACACTAATTAGTTTAATAAAACGAAATAAATTTGGTGAGCTAAACAAAATTCCTAGTTGCACGAGAGACTTAGAAAAGAGTTATGTAACTTTGAGTCTCTTTTTAAATAGTATTCTAATTATACGTAACATACATCTAATAATTTAACTTTCATTTTAGTTGTTTGTATAACAAATTTTGTGAGAGAATTTTACTTTTGGTACCAAATTTTATATTAATTCTCATTTAATTATGATACAGTAAATATTTAGGGTAACACACTTGGTATCATAATTTAACAAATCCACTCATATTTGATATCACAAATAAAAGCGCCGTTAAGTAGGTGACGTGGCAGTTAAGTAAATTAAATTATTGCAAAGTGATGTAGTCACTTTCACTGACTAATAATTTTACCCCATAATATTTCAGGTTGACAAAATAATCACACATCTTCAAATTTGCTGACAATTTTAGTCCAATTATTGCTCTATTTTAAAATTGCTGACAATTTTAGTCTACATTGTTACCTCCATTACAAATTTATTGAATGTTAGAGGACCAGATTTGTTATCCATAGGACACAAATTAAAATTAAGTGAAAGTTAAAGGGCTAAATGTACATTCACTATAGTTCTAAAAAAACAAAAAAGTACGTTCACTATAATTATAAGACTATTTTTGAATAAATATCAAAGTTACATGACCATTTTTAAAAATTTGCCATATTATTTTTAGGTCGGATGGTGTATTCAAGAATTAAAGACTCTTCAATAAAAGATTTAAAATTCTATTTAGTCATTCGACGTGGTTTCCTGAAACATTAGAAAATAATGTTATAAATATACTGAAAAATAAAATTTAGAGAAAAAGAAGCAAATGGATATTAATTGACTTTATAATTCTCTCGGTGCTGGTCCGAGGCCTAGACAATTTATATGCTCGCTTAGGACCCCAATTATAGAGGAATCTCGATGATTATTAATATTATTATTATTATTTTTTGTGAATTTAACGTTATAATCATAAATTAAACTCACTTTTTTAAATAGTGCAAAATTAGAAATGTAAATGAGTTGAATTGGACCAATAAGTCCGTTGGTGAGGCTGAAGCTCCAAAGACTAAGGGGTATTCTATTTTCTTTTAATTAAATACTAATTGGTTGATAGTTATTTCTTTTTGTAATTTAATTTTATTTGAATAAATTTCTGATTTTATAATATTGATGTAATGATGTAATTCGTATCTTAAAATAATGAGTTGAATTGGGCTATAAATGATTATGTTAATCTGATTTTTCTGATAATAGAAGCCTCTCTTTCATATCCATCAGTATTATTACACAAATCTTTCTCCAATAACAAAAAAAATTTGAATTTTTTTAGGTGATCAATCCTATATTAATATAGCCTCACTGTTCATACAACTTTTATCATAACTCGAGTAGTTCGGTGTTCTTCAAAGGTCGGGGACACTTCTCCAACTGGCTGATCAACAATTCATAAGATTTGCTCGAGCGGGAAGGGTGGGGTTTCGAATCTCGTTTGAAACTTGGAAGAAAACATTTTCATGAGTTTATCTAAAGGTCATTTGTGGTCAAAAAACTCAAAACCCCTTTGTGCGTAGAGTATACAACAGTATGGTGGGAATCCGAGACTTAGTGGAGATACATCCCGTGATTTACATCCTTCAGGACTTTAGGGCAATGAATTTGAAGGTCCAGGATTGACCTGGCGTTAGCTTAGTAACCTGGATTAAAAAAAAATAAAAAAAAATAAAATAAAAATAAAAATAAAAATAAAAATCATTCAAGCAAATTAATAACTACACATGCAGGAGTTGGGACCATAAAAGCAATTCTGTCCAAATCATTAATTTATGTGAAATGAAAGTTTTGAAGAGAATAGTTTAATTTTTAAATGGATTCTAGTAAAAATTTTGAGAGAATAAGAGAAAAATATTATTTGGCATTTTGCATTTCAGAAATACACTATTTTTGCACTTTACATTCTGAAATTAGATTTTTGACACATTATACCCTCGATTTGCATATTTATTGGCAAAATGCAACGTACTAGGATCCAAATTATCCAATGCATTGACAATAATATGCAACTCGAAGGTGCAAAGTATCTATATTTTAATTTGTAGATGCAAAGTGCCAAAATAATATATTTTTTAGGGTGCAAAATACAAATTACTCAGAGAGAATAAATATGTTTTAATTTATTCTTTATAATCCGAACAAACTCAAGGTTCCTAGTTAAACCCAACTCAATTAAAGAGTGGAGTGGATTTGTTCTATTTTGCCAACCTTAACTAGTTTCGATCTAAACATTAAGATAGGGATGGCAAAATGGGTCAAAACCTTATGTTTGGGCATTGATCAGCCCACTCCGGCCCAATCCAGTCAAATCCATATAGATTTTATTGTTGATAGGCTGGTTAAGATTGTATTTTGTAAATATTTATATGAGATGGATTTCTATTAATTTCATAAGCGGATCATTAACGAATCAAGTGAAAAACATATTTTTTTAGATAAACTAGTTAACTAACTGCCTTTGACTCAAAAATATTATTTAGTTTTCTCTCCTAAATACATGAAAATATAGTTACAATATTAAATTATTAAGAATATTTAGTTTTGAAATAAATATAGAATATTGCTTTAAATGTTTAAAAAAAAAAACTAAAGTGTGGTAAGGTTTTCCTAATTCATATAAATATAAGGATAATTTGCCTAGATATCACCTAACTTTTACCCTAATTTTTAAGAATCCTTGGTCTTTTCAGAAATTATTAAGGTATTTGTTTGACTTAGCGATCATAGTCAACATTAACATAATATGTCAAATGTCTGAAATGTCCTTGATTGTTTTAAATATTTACACACAAAAAAAAGTCAATTCACACACTCAACCCTCCCATCTATTGATAGAAAGTTGTTCGCTATGGAGTGGCAACCTTTTTACACCCTAGGTTCTGGCCAAAAGTCGTCGGCCACGACAGGGGTGAGTCAAAGAGACGATAAATAGTATGTACTGCAGCCACAAAGTTATATCTTTTCTTTTTTTGAAATTTTTTTTGTAATGAGAAATATTCAATAAACTCTAAAATCATTTAAAAAATATTTCATTTGAATGTGTATATTAAAATTTACTAAAATATTTTACTAATTACTTTATTTACAGGAGTTCTATGGAAATTATTTGAGTTATCTTTTACTGCAATTTTGTAATAATTTTCAATGCAATTTTATAATAAGTTTTATATTTTTATCAAAAAAAATTAAATATGTATAACAAAAACACTCCCTAAAGTATAAAAAAACTATTACACTGAATTCCCCAATCTGAAAAAAACTTCAAAAGAAGTTGGATGACGACAAAAAATACTGTCTAAAATTAACGTAAGGGGTGCCCTTATAATATGATTTTACTAGAAGGGATCTCTTGGTAATTTCTTAAACATGAAGGGTAGTCTTTGTACCCTTCATTAGGGGTGAATGCGATCGGGTTTGGGCGGGTGTGTATATTAAATTAACCAGATCCCTAACACATGCGGGTTACCAAAATCACAAAATATATGGGTTGACGACTTTTTAGGCTAAATAAGTACAACATAAATATAAGAGTGAATTGCAAATTAACTTTTTGTGTTATTCTTAGTAGTCAATTATTTACTTTCCTGTGATAAATAAAAGGGTAAAATAACTCCTTGTGGGTTAATATGGAAATAGTTTGGTTGGGTTTGGTCTCAGTTTGGTTTGGAAAAGTGGTTTCGAAGGTTTGGGTGAAACCTTTGAAACTCGATTTGGGTAATGGTTTCAATGGAATATTGAGAATCTAAAATATTATTAAATAATAGTTAGTGAATTTTAAAATTTGAGATTTGATTTGGATGGTGGTTTGGTTGTTGGGGTTTGGAGAGGAAAAAAAGGTAGTAGGTGTCAAATCAATAACTTTATAGGATTTAAAACATATTTATTTTGTAATGATTGAGATGATGAGTTATTATATTGTAATTATTGAGAATTGGTTGTATTTATTTAGATATGATTGTGATATTATCTTAGATGATGATAAATAATTGAATACTTATTTATTTAAATAAAATTATTAATAATTTTATTATATTGTAAATTATAAGATATATATAATATCAGACATGACACCATTTTCTAGCCAACATATAACCGATTATAATACGAAAAAATACAATAAAATATTTTGATAACAATTGTTTAAATGCAAAAATGATATATTTAATGAGATAATTAATGCATATTTTTATGTTGTAATATATACAATATATTAAGATGAACATTATTTTTACCATCTAATATAATCGAATATAACACTTAAAACTGTAGCTGGATATTTTAATAACAATTGTTACATACAAAAATCAAATAATATGACAAAATAAATAATGCAAAAACTTGTAATGTAATTATTTAAAAAAAAAAAAAAACCTTGTAATGTAATTGATATTGTTAAAATATAAATTATATAAAGTTGGTATATAAAAACTAATTATCTCCCATGTCATGTCTATTTGTCATTATTACATGTTGACATATTAAAAGGGTTAAAGTTTGGGCTGGTTTGGAGAGTTTGGGCTTTTGCTGAAACCCTGGTCTGGACCGAAGTTCACTGAAACGCATCACCAAACAAGGTTTGACCCAGTTTGGTTGAGACCAAACTGGGCCAAACTAGAACCATATAAGCCCTGTGTTTTTGTAAAAGAAGCACATTGTCTTCCTCTTGATTTTTACATCTTTACAAGGAGGTAAAATGTCTATTATGCAATATCACATGGAGATAAAGTGCTTATTTATTCATTTGATTGAGAGGTAAAGTGAAGTGATTATGTTGTCAAGATAGGGTTATATTGATAAGTTTTTACATGAAAATGAAGTCCCAGTCGTATTATGGAGAGTGTGCGTAACACCTCAACGAGGAAGAAGTTAAATTGCTTATTATTTCATTTCATGATATCACATGGAGGTCCGACCGCTTCTTCTTAATCCTTCGCCTTCAACTTTTTCTGGACACAAGGGTTTAATTTTTTCCTTACCGTGTGAACTTCTAATTCTATTTCTTTTATTCACAGGCCCATCTTCCATGCCATTTCTCAATTGAGGTTACTAAACTTACTGCCTTTCCAATTTTAGAGATTTTTTTCAGTTACATCCTCTGTTTTCTATAAGGGTTGATTCATAATAGGCTTCTTATCACATGTTCTTCATTTTATTAATTTTGTATCTATTATTAAGTTGAAGCCTTGAAGGTATCAATTCAAGCAACGAGGACAGTCAACCAAAGAGGTGTGAAGAGAATTTTCGGAGAGCCCACCGCCCGTTCAATATTTGAGGTACTTCTCTTTTCCTCCAATTGTTCTACGAAACTAAAAATTTCCTTCAAAAATATAATAGGTCCTTTTGTTTTAAGCAATTTGTGAAAAATATTGTAGATAGTAACCAGGGTTTTCCTTGTATGTGGGTTGCACCGCTCCTTTTATCCAATCCAATTCTTCCCATCCCCCCCCCCCCTCCCCAATCTTTCTATAACATGCATATTTATTTCTTAGTATTTAGTTCTATCTTTATCTTAACTTTCCATCTTCTGTTTGGAACATTTGTTGCGTTTGGTGTTTGTGAAGAGATGTGTATTTTTGTGTTCTTATTTGTATATTGTTATGACTCTGTTTATAGCCTCGGTTGCTGGATTACGGTAAATATTTTGGGGGGTTTTAGGTGAGAAATTTCTAATTACGTACATATTTTACAGAAGAAGATTGTGAATTTTAGTATTTAAGAAAGTTGGCGACACGATATTAATACATATGTGGTGGGAAAGTGTTAGGCGAAATATTCTAATTACATACATATTTTACGAAAGAAAGACTCTGAATTTTAGTATTCAAGAATGGGAATTTTAGTAAAAATTATTAACTATTGAAAGAAATACTAATTGTTAAGGGTATATATAGGGTGTTAATTAAATTTGAGAACATTGTAGATTGTTCACTACAAAAAGAATGGGCTTAAGTGACAAAAAATTAAGTGATAATCTGGAAGTTGTCACTTTTTGTATGCATTTAGTGATAAGAGTATATATTTTGTCATAATAATAATGGTGATAAGTGCAATAGTGACAAAATATATTATTAAATTGTCACTAATAGTTATTAATGACAAATATATGGTGACTTAAGTTGTCACTATTGACAATTAGTGACACCCTTTTAGTGACAACCTAGTGACAATAAATATTGTCACTATGGTTTAGTGACAACATTTCGGTTGTCACTTTTGGGGTATCGTTAAATGTCAATAGTGACAACTTTTTTGCAATTCTTGTCACTAGTATGTTTTTGAAAACCATTTTAGTGACAATATTTGAGTTCTTGTCACTTAATATATACAAGAAGTGACAACTTTAACATTGTCACATAAAATTTTATCACTAAAATTAATTTTTTTTGTAGTGGTTTTTGGAAAAATACTTCGAAGATGAACCCGTTCCCATGCAATAGTTAGGAATTCTTGACGGTATCGCGCTGGAACAACCTGTTCTTCCTGAATATCTCGATTCAACGCCAAAGAATTTCCTGCCGCTAACATATATTCAAGAAAATTGGGGGTATTATGTTTTTTTTTTTTGAGTTTGTGTGTGGTTAGGCTATTGTTAAAATATGATGTTGCGATGTGCTTGTTATGTAAAAGAATGTTATTCCATGATCTTGACTTGGAATTTATGTATTTCTTCTTCTATATGTAGGGTTAAACACCTTCACAGATATACTCGTGACATACTCGGTACATTTTTTTAATATCAATGACTGTGTCTCCTCCGTACATATTGTATATAAATGTCTTTCTTAGTTTGAAATCCTTTTTTACAAACCCCATACGCAGATGTCGAATAGAATTTGTAGAACTTTTGTGTTAAGAACCTAAAGGAAACAATCGTCGGTCTACTAGCCATACAACAATCAGTTGCAGGTACGTGATTTTCCCTAGCAACGCCAATGAAACGACGTCATTTCCTATTTTGCAATTTTGGTTCGTTTTTCGCGGTTGTTCTTATTTTCTCTTCTACTTTTTCTCTTCTCACAATCTGCTTTCTCTGCCATGCCCACGAGGATATTTTCCATTACCCCAATACATGTAATGATGTCTGCTCTACAATAAATCACTACAAGAAAACTGGGCTTCACCTACAGCAGATTCCATTGGTGAAGCCTTGATTTCCGTTGTTATTCATGTGTAGCGACGCTTTTTTCCGTTAGTTGATTCGTAGGTGAAGGCCCCGTAGGTAAATGAAGCAACGGTTTTTTTTTTTTTTTTTTTTTTCCGTTGGTAAATGTTGCAACGGTTCGTTTTTGTTGGTATTTTTGTTGGAAAAAGCGTCGGATGAACGATCGGGCCCGATTATTTTTTGCGACAATTTTGTTGTTGGAAATGCGTAGGAAAGTTATTAACTGATTTCCAACGGCATAAATATGTCGGTATTTTGTCGCCAATCAGTTGGAATCATTCTGACGGATTTAGCATTGAAATGTTTCCGTTAGTTTATTTTTGTCACTAATTTGAAAGAAATCAGTTGGAACCTAGTGACAACTTATTTGTTGCTGATTTCGTTACTAGCAATCCGGTCGGAGCAAAAAATTGAACCTCGACTTAGAATCGACTGAGTCGTTCTTGAGCGCGCCTGAGCCTGACCCGGGCGCATAGGTCTCGTCTGGGCTTGACTGAATCAGCAATAAAGACCAAGCGATTTTTGTTGCTGATTCCGTTACTAGCAATCGGGTCGGAGCAAAAAATTGAACCCCGACTTAGCATCGACTGAGTCGTTCCTGGGCACGCCTGTGGCTGACCCAGGTGTCTAGGTCTCTCCTAAGCTTGACTGGGACGCCTAGGCCATGCTTGGTTATAGCCTAGGCACCGGGGCCACTCATAGGGCTGCCCCGGGCGCTATCGCCTGGGCTTGGCCTAGGCGCCTAGGCCACGCCCGGGTCTTGCCTAGGCCACTCATGGGGCTGCCTCGGATGCCTAGGTCTCGCCTGGGCTTGGCCTAGGCAATGTGCGCCCGGGCGACGCCTGGGCGACTAGACAATGTAATTTTAATTAACTTGTTGGATGTGGGATTTGAACCCTTGACCTCATATATATACATATTAAAGGATCAAACCAGTTGAGCTGGACAACTTTATTGTATTTTTATTAGACAATTATATATATGAGCCAACTAATAGTTTATTTCACCAAGTTTTCATCGATTTAAATAAATTTTAACCGTTGACCCATTTTCCACCGATTTCATCTGTTTTATCATTAATTTCATCGATTGTAATTTTTTTTATTGATTTAACCCGTTTTGTTCACAAATTTCAGCGATTTAAACTGTTTGGACCAACTTAACTCATTTTTTCACCAATCTCATAAGTCTTTTTTCAATTTCATCGATTGAACCCATTTTTTCATTGATTTCACCCATTTTTCCCCATGATTTAATTATTTTTTTATCGATATAACTAGTTTTTCCCCTTAATTTCATCATTTAAATCGTTTTGACCAATTTAACTAGTTTTTTCACCATTTTCATTCTCTTTTTACTAATTTAATCAAATTTAACCGTATTCACCCATTTTTCATCGACTTACTTATTTTTAACTAAGTTAGCTGATTCAACATGTTTCGAAACAATTAATTTTTTTTTTACCAATTTCATTCATTTTTTTACGAATTTCATCAAATTTACATGTTCCTGATAGGTTAAATTCATTTTAATTCGAATTCACCAATTTTTTTCTTCAATTTAACTGAAATCACCAGTTTTCAATGACTTAACCCATTTTCACCAATTTACAGATTTACACATTTTTTCGCCGAGTAACTTGTTTTTTCACTAATTTTATCGTAGTGTAAAATCAGTGAAAATATATAAAATTTATGAATAGATAAAAATTTGGTTAATCCATTGGAAAATGAATTTAATCAACGAAAATATTCGGGAAACATATTTCAATCGTTGGTTTTGTCGCTATTCAGTTACACATTTGTTACTAGAGCTAAATAGCAACGGAAATTTTTTGTTGGAACAATTTCATCGCTGTGGATAACTTTTTCCTAAAACTTAACAACCGAATTCCTATGAAAAATATTTTTTCCCAATTTTTCGTTGGTTATTATTCGTTATTATTGGTGGAACAAATTTTTGTTGATGGTTCCGTCGTTGTTCAGTTACTAAAATCTAAATAGCGATGGATAATTTTCCGTTGGAATGATTTCGTCGCTATGGATAAATTTTTCCTACAACTTAACAACTGAATTCCTACGAAAAATATTTTTTTCCAATTTGTCGTTGGTTATTATTCGTTATTATTGACGGAACATATTTTTGTTGATGGTTCTGTCGCTGTTCAGTTACTAAAATCTAAATAGCGACGGATAATTTTCCGTTGGAATGATTTCGTCGCTATCGATAAATTTTTCCTACAACTTAACAATTGAATTCCTACGAAAATATTTTTTCCCAATTTTTTGTTGGTTATTTGTCGTTATTATTAGCGGAACATATTTTTGATGATGGTTCCGTCGCTGTTCAGTTACTAAAATATAAATAGCGACGGATAATTTTTCGTTGGAATGATTTCGTCGCTATGAATAACTTTTCCCTACAACTTAACAACCGAATTCCTACAAAAAATAATTTTGTCGACATTCCGTCGTTAATTTATCGCTATTATTGAAGGTAGATTTTTTAATTGAAATTATGGTGGTATTTGGTTACTAATCCGTCACTAATAGCGACAGATTTATTTTCGTTGGAATCAAGTCGTAGGTGAAGCCCCTTTTTTCTGTAGTGAATGTGCTACAATTTCTTCGCTTTTTCTTGCTGCATGGTATTGTTTTAATTAATCGTGTTTGGGATATTAAAATGTTTACATTCTCTCAGAATTTATTATTCCATTGAGTGTAAGATTGTTTTTAAATATTAATTCAAAATATTCCGTCGCCGCCCATGCTTATCGTCCTGTCAACTCAAGTACACCGGACGCGGTAATCAGGTTGTGGCATTTGCGATTTTCTTAAATCGTCAATCTGCAATGGAAGCTCTTCTCTCGATGGATGGTGCTAAATTTGATCCTCAAACTGGTTCCACTTTGCACATAAAACTGGCAAGATCAAATTCAAAAAGAAAAAAAAACCATGAAGTGGTCAATATATGGTTATTGATAGAAGAACAAACTTTGATACCGTTGCTCGGGATTCATCAAGTGATGGAGATAGTGATTCTGATGATTCCGCCGCCAATCCTAATTTTGCTGTCCAATATGATTCAGGAGAAGAGAAGAGCACAAACATGGTAGTTGATGGTAATGATGCTTTTGCGCCGAACTTGCTTGAATTCCTCTTCTGTACAGTTCAGTGGTTAGGTTTACAAATTTTTTCTTTGTGGTTTTCTTTCTAGCTGATCCTATGTTTTCCAAGTAATTTCAGTTATTGTTTGATTTTTCATGAACTGCTTTATTGGAGAAGTATAATCTTTCATGTGTTCTTTAATCGCAAAGTATTGATGCAAATTAATATGCTTCTTAAAAATGTTAATCCCATGTTTTTGTTTTGAAATAGTAGATTTTCTATTGATCTCAATATTTTGTAAATGTCATAGGTGGATAGGTTTACTGTTGAAGTCAACGTAATCGTCACAAAATCTGAACATAAATACTATTACATGGCATGTGGAAAATGTTTCCGCAGTTGATGCTGCCCAGGTTTTTATTTGACCTAATCAATAAAGTAATCTACTGAATAATTTGAGTCTTTGTGATATTTGATCTCTCTATATAGTGATACTAAAATTTATAGGGAACAAATTCATATTAGCATTTACGATACAACATGATCACTCGATATTACTGTTTTTAGTTTCCCAGATGTGCATGCTGTTATCAAATGCGGTAAAATTTTTGTGTTTTATACTATGTGCTATGCAACAATTTGTTTTCGTACTACTTCAAAGATAAATAATAACTTCGTTTAATGAGTCGCATAATATTTCCACTGCAGGGGAACCTTGTTACTGCTGAATGGATAAACACCAAATTATTTGAAAATTTATGAAAATTAGAAGAAAGGGGGACCAAGTTGGTGGAACTATGCAGCAACAATACAATTCTTAATTTACGGCTTAAAGAAATGGAAGACGATGCAGTTCTTACAGAATCTCAGCCTCCAGAAAAAACAACCACAAGTGACATTGAGAAACATTTTGAGCACTCCATTGCGAAAAATCTCTTCCAGATTGATGTTCTAAGATTATATAATATGCATCGTCTTCATTCAACTTTATTTCTGAATTATTATAAATAAACATAACCATCAAAAAAACTTATGCAGTTGAAGAAGGTAGCTCTGTGGAGGCATACAATTCAGGTGTTTTTGATACATCAGCTAAAAATAAATCGAAGCTCATCGAGTCTGATGATTGATCTGTCCAAATATGAAGACCTATGATGTAAAGTAAAAACATTTTTTGCCAGTTCAATTTTGTGATCGTGAATGTTATGTAATTGTAGTAAGCTTATGTTTTACTTTCGTTTTGACAGTTTAATAGTATATGTAGGGATGGAGATATAACATTCATAAACTTGACGTTTTACTGTATTTTTAATATTTAGGAATCCATATAAGAAACTTTTTTTTTAATACTATATATATGTGTGTGTGTGTGTGTGTGTGTGTGATAATAGAGACCGCTAAAATGAGTACATTGAGTAGGAAATATGAACCGTGGGCACACGACACTTCGCCTTGCGCGATGTCATCCACCTAGTGTATATATATGTGTAAGAAATGATGTTTGAAATATGATAAATAGTTTTTTTTTTTTAGAACAAAACATTAAATAACAAATAATAGGATTGAAGCGGGAAAGCCAAAAGTTTATCAATATAATTGTCATTGGAAATTTCATCACCTCACGGAGAATACTATATCGTATCCTTAATTTTTATGTTTATAGGGATTATTTTTTGTTTGAGAAAGAAAGCTGTTAATTGTGCTAAAATAACACTTTTTCTTATGCACTCTCCATATTTTTTGTGTGCGCGCTTATACAAACACTTTATGAATTTCAAACGCTCCTCTTTTATCTTAAATCAAGGACCAAAGTTTTGAATAGCATTTTGTTTCTTTCTCGCTTAAGATTCTTCTTAATTATCACCAAGAACGGGTGCCTACTTCATCTTTTCTATCTTTTTTGTTTGACGGTTTCAATTTGCGTTAGCTATTACACTTGTAAAGAAAGAAATATTTAAAATATAAATTAATTATTAATGGGTGGTTGCATTAAAGACAAATTAATATAGTTGTTGCCAAGATAATTCACTAATAAATAATGACAATTAATTATAGATAAGACAATCCATAAATGAGATGAGTTGTTACGATTTTATTTGTGCCTTCTTAGTTTTTCCATTGCCATTCATCATTTGATTCTTCCTCTTTAGTAATTATATGTCCTAAATATTTTCACTCAAGGTAAGTCTTATTCAATTTTCTTCTTCATCGCTCGCCTAAATACATTAACTCTAAATTGCTATACAAAGATTACAATGTGTGTGAATTTTTAAGTTTTAAATACTATAAGATTTAGCTTGCGATTATATAAATTACCTCTTAAATTTTTCTTTCTATTCATTGAAAATGGTACAAATTAAAAAAGTAAAAATATTTTTTTCCCTTCAGATTTTGTGAATCTAATTTGGGGATTCTTATTATTGGTAGGTATATTAAACATCATAAAAGCAGAGTGTTCTAAGAAGGAGGTTGTGAAAGAACGTTGTTTGTACCTAAAATATTTGCAAGCCAAACATAAAAATAAGCAAACAAACGCTACATCTTTCATTACAACAAAAAATGTCATCTTCTTCATCTTCTTCTCGTTCAAGGATTATATCGAATCTGGAAAGCTTTCTTCACTTCGTAACACCGATTGTTTCTTCCAAGACACTTTCAATGGTACTTGTCTATGTCATAAGAAAATTATAATTATAATTTTATTTTAATATTGTGTTTTCTTTCTTGCATTTTTTTCCAACTGAATGAATTACGTACTTATACAATAGATATTTGAAGCTTATGAATTATATACTTATGTTTTTATTTCTTACTCATGGTCATCTTTTGGTAAACCTAAAATTGGCGTTAATTTGCGACATATATTTTTATATTTTTTGACGTGGATTTGTTGTTTTCGAAGAGACTATCTACCTAGAGATCCAATTTTTAAAATGAGTAGATTTCTAACAATGGATACTTGTGAGTTATGTATTTTGGTCATACTATAAAATGGTAAGCGATATAAATTTACATATAAGTAAATGTGGCTTAATTTTAAAATGCAGTCATTTTGTTTAAGTAAGAATTTCAATGTTATTAATGATATTTCTTTTATTGTATTGATATTGTTTAATATTCTTAATAAATAATATTTTCTTAATTAGTCATATTTAAATAAATTATATGCTTAATCTCAATTATGGGCATAATTAAATTTTTAATCTTAAATCAAAGAACTTTTGATTCTACGCTATACAAATTTACAATTTAACAATTTTGGTCTCATTTATTTAGACATATTTTGTATTTTTGGTCCTATCTCTTCCCTTTCCATCCAATTTGCGCCTTTTTTTTTGTCTCAAAGAATATTACTATGGTTGCACTTTTGGTTTGATAGTTGTTCAATGTTACACTTTTGATATCAAATTGGATGCAAATCGGGAGATATGAATATAGTGCAATATATTTTAAAAATTTGGAACAAAAAACGCAAAATTTATGTTATTTATGCTAAATCAGTTAGAGTAATAAACAAACTAACTGAACGTCGAACTCTTTATTCATCAATTATTTTGATTGTATGTTAGAATATACAACAAGCTGTAGGTGAAGAGAACGTGGAATATTTCTTGCTTGGAGATCTTTGGCAATTTTTTGATGAATGGAGTGCATATGGTCTAGGTGTCCCTGTTGTGCTTAATAGTGATGAGACTATTATCCAATATTACACTCCACATCTTTCTGCTCTTCAACTCTATGCAAACAGGTTAATCTAACAATTTTTTGTTCAGTATATCTAATATTTTAGCACCCAATGATTTCGCCTTTATATTTTATATTTAATTTTTAAAACATAAAATATAAAAAGGTAATGTCCAACTGATGTAAATATAACATATAGATTCTCAAGTTCTTTTACTAACAAATATAGCAATTCATGGAACAGTGATGCAATCAATTCGAGCATCATCGATAGTTTGTGGCCAACAAAGAAATTTGATCCTTTGGGTTACCTCTACTTTGAATTCGATGAAACAATTTCTCCATATTGGAGGGTTCCTTTTGCAGATAAGGTAACAAATCTTGCATGTTCTAATTTCATTAAATAGTTATTTCTATAGTAAGTTACGTATTGTCGCATTAGTGATGTATGTACTTGTCGTATTAGTGACACGTGTACATTGTAACTTAGATTGATGAACTTGTGAAGACTTCCCCTGGGCTAATGTCATTGAAAAGCGTTGATTTATCTCCAGCAAGTTGGATGTCCATTGCATGGTGCGTGTTAGCTATAATTTTTTGTTACATATTATATTATTGTTAATTCCAATTTTAAATTCAATATGTGATAATCTACTACAACATATATATCATCATTTACCTTGAATACAAGCATTGTTTTTTTTTCCCAACTTTCAAATTATATATTATATTCTTTAACTTTGTGTTTTTGTGAACTAGGAGTCCTATCTACCACCTCCCTTTCAAAGGCAGGGTGGAAGACTTGTCAACATGCTTCCTTACGTTTCACACTTTATCTTCATATTTTCAAGGTACGTAAACATGCAATCATTTAAATGCTGAGATATCATAATATATAATTATTGTTCTATTTTTCTCCTGTGTGACATCGCATGCTTAAAAAAAGTCTTATTAACCAAATTCGTGTTTCTATATATTAATCATGATTTCAAATTATTCATTATAAAAGCTCTCTTCTGATAGCAATAATCTAGTTGAATGGCATCAAATGTCCTTGATTATCTGATCGAGCATATATAATATTGATATCAAATAACCATATTTTAAGTGATATTGCAAAGTTTATACTTACATGTACTTAATATGCAGATTATCAACAACATTACATAATTTTACTATGCAAGCTGATAATTTAGGGAGGGGATGAAACTAAAGAGATTATTCGAATTTTCATAACAAAAAATGTTAAATAATTCATTACTTTCAAAGTTTCAATTATTTTTAAGAACATTATAAAAACATGTTTATTTGCTAGATCTCTAATAGCCCGATAAATCTTTCATAAAAATAAAATCTAAAATAAATTTATTGATTTAAATTTAAGTAACATATATAGATATGCAATATGATTGTCATCAACAGATACTCAAGAAAACAGTGACATTTATGTCCCTTATCCATTTGAGATAGAAGAAGTTCCACAAGCCAAATTTAGAAACAAAAATATTTGCCTTTCTCCATTTGGGCTATCAACTCTGAAGATGCAAGGGGATGTTTGGATCAACAATGTGGAAGACGATTATAAAAAACTTATCGATCTTCATTGTGCAGCCGATTCTTGGTTGAAGCAACTCGAAATTCATCACCATGATTTTGATCATTACAAGAGAAAGAATTTGGAAGCAGGGAGTATATATATGTGATTCTTGTACTAGCTAGCTTATTTTATTTCTTGATATTATTGAGATGTTGCAGAATTATATTTGTGTGATTCAATACATTTTAAGTACTTGTGAAATGTTATGATTTGTCACTCTTAAACATACACCTTTTTGACTATTTGCTTGATAAAAGTTATTGAAACTTAATGAATTCTTTAAGCAACCAATTACGGTTTGTATAATTAGGATTGTGGTGAAACCTAACTATTGCAATGAATGCATCAAATTATCTAAGCCTACTAATATTATTGCTCTTTTTTTTTTTTTTTTGATAAATTTGAATTTTGAAATAGTTGTGAATATTATTTGTATATAGAAATAAAATCCTTTTGCATTATTACTCATAGCCATAAAATAGTGATTAGCTAGCTTCAGGCAAGTATAATTAAAAGAATATTCTTCTTTTCCCATAGAATTCCTTAGAAGAAAAAAATATTATTACATCACTTTATTTAATTTGCATATTATCTCTGAAACTTTTTATGTGAATTTATTGGTTGTAGAAATATTTACTCATGAAGTGTACTTCTACATAATTAATGTGGTTGACCTAAGATGTATACTATTTTTGTGTTCTTTATTGGTTGTAGAATATTTACTTACGGAGTGTACTATCACGTAATTAAACTAATATGGCCTAAGAAATATTTCAAATATTATTATTAATGAAAAAATACGCGTATATTGTATGTATTTAGTTGATTTTTCAATTTTTAATATTGCTAAAAAAAGATTAATTTTACTATATTATAAAATAACACAAGTTAATGGCCCAAGTTTGTTTAGTCTGTTATAAAATTACCGGAAAATAATGAATGATTTAACATGACAACATTTAAGTAATTGATATCAAAGAACAACATTTTAACTTTTAAGTAAGGGGAATTCTAGGGTGCCGTCACGTCATGTGACGTTAATTTATTTTAGACCATTAGATTCAAACTATATAATCACAACTATAAATATTTTTTAATTTAAAATAAATAAAACTTAAATTGACAATTGGTAACTTGTTTAACCGGTTAATTACATTTTAGCATCAACACAATCCCTCTCCTAATTCCACAAATCACTACTCCCTACTCTCTCCACCCTCTCCAGTCGTCCCCATCGCCTTCCACAAATCACAAATCTTCTTCCCAAAAATTGTGAGATTCACAACCTTCATAAAGGAGATACAAATTGATTCTAGAATTCTCGAATGGTATACAATCTCTATCTCCAAAAATTGGTAATTCTCCCCAAACCAATCACGCAACCCTTCATCGCTCCTGTTCGCGTTCGCCTACCATCAGAAGAAATTTGCGTTTGCCCATGTCCTCCGCTGCCATCGTGTGACTGAATCGACACCGCCCACTTGCCACGAAGTTTTATTCTTGCTGAATTTAGGTATTTCTTGCTTCTATTTCTCTTTTATTAACTCCAATCTTTTATCTTTTTGTGTTGCTAGTATTTATATTTGTAATAGAACTAAATAATCTATATTTCTATTATTCAATCATAAGAAATCCTAGGAATATATACAAATACAATAGGTCTATTTATGGAACTATGCTATAAGTCAGCCTATTAATTACACTACTAATTAGCCTACAGAATATATTGTATATTCTGTAATAATATTTTACCCCTGTTGTTGGGTTCTTGAAGAAAATTGTTTGGGGTTGTATGAATTTTCATTCTTAGAATTTACATGTATGGTTTTCTTATAGAAAAAATTCTATTTTCTTTTGCTTCACCCCTGTGACATGGGTGATAAGAGGTGGAAACTCAGGGTACTTACATTATGTGATATTCGTTACTTTATCAGTTCTTTCTAATTCATAATCCCCATAGAATTATTCGGCGAGGATCAATGACATGCAGGTACTTAGAACAAATGAACTCTACTGATATACTTGGAGTACATAATGTTGTAGGGCAGTATATGGATACATATAGTATCCACGTTCTAATTATTTGTTTAAGCGTAAGGAAAGTGTGAAGGAAAGGAAAAATACATATCTGTAGACAAATATGCTACACATGTGATGAAAAATAGACATGACATTCATGACAATACAGTTACTAAAAAGTGAAAGTGCAATATTTTAATATCAAATGGCATATTTTTCTGTTATTGATTTATCTTACATGGCTTACTCTGTTTGTAATGAAGCCCACACTTGGTTATAGTTTTGCACACAATTGGACTGTACTTTATGTTTATTTTATATCATGTCTTATGTTTTGTTCCTTAATGTTAATATTGTTAGTTTTGTACATGTATACTTATTCATCTTTAATTAACTGACATTTTCATGCCATTTCATTTTCGAGCATTTTTTTAGTTAGTGTAGTCATATTCTTTAACCGCGTTTGTGCAAATTCTATTATGACCTCTCATTGCTATCTGGTGAAGGTTGCTTTTGTGAATGCCAAATGAAGACTAGGTGAATTTTGTTATATGATGATAGTCCATATATATTTCGAATTAGGAAAATAGTTATCAATATTGATTACTCAATCATTTTCCTCTTTTTTGATAAATTACTTGATCATTTTCCTAAAAGTCAATAGTTTAGACATGACAGGCTGATTTAACCGGATTTCGTCGGGTTAATTGAATATCAGTGAATTTGTGATATCGGGGGGGGGGGGGGGTTTTCGATATTTAAATATATTTAGTAGGGCTCCGTTACTTTATTCCGGATGGATCGATTACAAAGAAAAGCAATATTCAAGAACAAGAAGTAAAACCACAAACAAAGCTAAGAACATACCGATATGGAGATCAAAAGCCAAGAATAATATTGAATCTTATTCAGTTGTGCTGTTGTAAGCAGTGTATAATCATGTATTCTAGGAGTTGAGGGATTTCGTAGTTTTTTAATACAATGATTAACTAGGTATTTATATAATGTTAAACCTAGCGTTACAAGGAAACATAGTCCTAATAGGACTCGGCCCAAATATCCTTCTTGGGTCCGGAGTATTGTCTTTTGATCGAAGAGAGCTGTATTCGGCCTGGTCGATGAGATGATCTTTGAACAGCCCGATTTGGTCGAACCGATCTCAAGTTCTTTAGTCGATCGTACAGTATGTAGGGTGCGAAATAGCCCCCATCAGTACTCCCTCACTTCTTCGAGCGTATAGATAATAGAAGCTCGTAGAAGTAGATAAATCTTCACGACCGTTTGTTTTCTATGAATGGAGCCTCGTTAAAAACCTTTCTTAAGAAAAAACCCTGTGGGAAAAAATCTTAAGTAAGGAAAAGAGTGCTACATATCATAGATAGTCGTCTTCTCTGTCGATTGCGAATCGCCACGCGTCTATTCAGGAGGCTTCTTATATCCTACCGTTTTTGGCGGGAATATGATTAGCTGCGATGAGTTCGAAACGTCTTTTCTCATCTCATTATAAATAGGTGACTCTTGAGTTCGCCATTTTTCCTTTATACTTCCTTATAATTCGTAGTCATTTTCCTGCTTAGTCGTTCATCACATAAAATTTTTCCTTTTATCGACCTTCATTTTCCGAGAACCAGAATATATGGCTTATGTAAGAAGATCTTCTTCTAGAGAGATCGTCGCCCCCGATAACGAGGAGGAATTGCATTCTAGTCTTTTGGGCGAACAATCTACAGTATCTGACTTCGTCGTCCCTGTAGAAGATACCTTCAAGGTACGAATCCTTACTGAGGCGGATGTAGCTGCCCGAGCCAAAAAGGGCAAAGGTACTGTTCCTCAGATTTCTGAACCAATTGAGGACGTTGCTTGTGCTTATACAGTGGAAACATTTCCGGAGGTTGTGAATAATTATACCAAATATTTCCCGGAAGGTTCCGAGATAATTCTTCCTTCCCCTACTGATAGGGTCACATCTCCACCGGAGGGATGTCGAGCTTTTTATTCGGCTCACTTCAATAGCGGACTGCGTTTTCCTTTGTCTCCCCTTTTTCTTGAAGTTTTGAAAACTTTCACTGTGTGCTTGACACAGCTGGTTCCAAATTCCGTTGCTTTTGTAGTTTGCTTTTCTGTTTTGATGATCGCAAAGGGGTTTAAACCTTCTTTTCGTAATTTTACGCAACTTTTCCGCTTCAATATTTCTAGTTCTTCGAATCGTGGATACTTCTTCGCTAGTCAGCGGCCTAGTCGAGCGATCTTTGACGCCCCTGTTTCTAGTAATCCTTCATGGAAATCTCATTTTTTCTTTGTTCGTCTTCCGTCTAATATTTGCTTGGTGGATGGTTCGACCGTGCCTTTTTCATGGGATCATGGTTCCAGTTGGATTCCTGGAGGTCGTTTACCGACTGGCGAACTAGTTCCTGACGATGCTAAGTTTATCGCTGAGATCTCCGAAATGCGTGCAAACAAATATCAAAGTGCTCTTCTGATCGGGGAAGCTTTCCTTCGTAAGGCGGGGTTAAGTGTTCATAACTTTCCCATCAATTCATCATCTGAACTTCTTGGTTAGTACTTTATTTTAGCTTAGTGTTGTGATGATACCGTTTATAGGGAAGAAAAATAACTTATAATTTATTTCTTTTTCAGCCGATATGGTAGAAAACTCTCGACATTCTTCGAAGGGAAAAATGGTGCTGTCGAAATCTTCCAAATCCGTAGAGAACGTCCCTATCGAGCAGAGAGCGTCACGAAAAAGGAAGTTGGGGTTGGGTCATGAATCTGAGGAGAATAGAGAGGAATCTCCAGATTCTCCTCATGAGTCCCCTATTCGTCAGGGCACGGGATCCGGTTATCCTCCTCTTCAGCTTAGAACATCTTTGGGTGTTCGAGGATGTCGCACCTGGTTGATGCCTCATCCTGCTAATGATCCAGTTGATAGAAAGAGGAGCTATTACGGACGCTCTGGTAATGATCTTCTTTTAGTCGGAGATAAGCATCCAAAACCTACTCTTGTAGAAATGATCGAGGATCATTTAGAGGGAAGGAGGGCCGCTGGTTATTCCGAGAAGGACTCTTTTATTCATGATGATAATGAGAACGCGGTCGATAAGGCAACCCGTGTTCTTTTGTCTGGTGTTTTTACTCGCGATCTGAATAAGCTTCTTCATAAGGATCCTCTGGAGAAATTCCAGCGAGCTTCTCTTTATGCTGAAAAGGTGATATCTTTTTCCTTTGATCATACTAACAGATAATTTTAAGGGTCTTCCTTAATTTACTAATCCATCTCTTTTTCTTGCTCTCTTTGTTCTTCCAGACTAAAACTTGTCTTGCGTCATACGCCTATGAAAATGCACTTTGGAAACAACAGTGCGAGTTCCTGGAAGAGAAGAATAAAGCTTTACTTCATAAAGCCTCCGGGTCAGAGGTTGGTCCCTCAACATCTTCTGCCGTTCCCGTCGTAGAGACTCGTGCTACTGGGACTGAAGATCAAGAAATAATAAACAGGGTGATGGAGGTTTCTCGTGCTCAAGAGCAGGCCAATCAAATGGCTAGAAAGTTAGAGGAATTCCAGTTACAGAGCACGGCTCGAATTAGTGAGCTCGAATCTCAAGTGTCAAGCCTTGAAACTTCTTTAGAGGAGTACGAAAAGGATGTTCCACTTAGTGGACTTAGGGATCGATACGGTAGGAATGCTGACGAAAGAGTCATTCGTGAATTCCTTAATTCTCCTGTTCATACGGCGTTGGTTTATCGGATGGTCGGTCCTCTTCTTGAAAATACTTTTAAGAAGGCGATTCATCAGCTGGTCGCCTTAGAGATGATCGACGACCGTCGAAAGGAGTATTTTAAGGCTGCTCACATTCGGTTGAATCGCTATGGTGAAATTTATTCTTCTTCTGAGGTTCCAGATGTTGTATATCAAGGTTTTCCTTTGGCTCACCTTGTCGAAGAATTTGGAAATCCATTGCCGATTCCTCCTTCTGATGTTAACGAGGAGCTCGATAATACTTTTATTGATCCCGAAGTCGAAGAAGAAGAGGAAGATGATATAGGTATGACTGAGGACGTTGGTAGTGATCAGAGAATTCCGGATAGCGAGCAGGCTTCTTAAAATAGTGATTTTTTGAAATAATCGTTGTAACTATTTACTCGTAGGTTTTAATTGTAATTTTACCTTTTCTTCTCTTTGTACGCTAAACGTCTCGTATTCTGTCAGTTGTGTCTTTTCACATTCGCCGTAATAATTCAGACAAGTCATTAAATTTGCCGTAATCATTATGTGTGTGTCTTTTCAAATTCTAGCGTTTGCTCCAAGGTCAGTTTTTCTTTTTCGCGCCCTTTCTTTAGGTCTGTTGCGTCCTTTCGTGTAGTATAAATACGAAAGGTAAAAACTTGACTTATTTTTTACCGATATACTCCTCTCTAAACAGAATACTCTTTCTTTTGCTAGTCGATAAACTTTCTCGATATTAATTTATATTTTTCCATAATCCGATCATGAGTAACCTTTTTGGTAATACTTCGAAACGACCTTCTCGTGAGGGCGCTAGAGATAATAGATCCAAAAAACTTCGAAGAGATGGGCCGTCGATGGAGCCTCCTCGTTCATCCCCAATAATTAGGTCGGAGATTGATACTCGCGTTATTGCCTCCGAACCTTTTTCTGTAGTAAACTCGTCGTTTTCAGAACCAATCTTTTCTTCTTCCACTCAAATAGGGAGCATGCCTTCCCCTGGTCGGATAGCTTTTGGCTATATGTCCAACGAGGAACCGAACTACACTATACCTGTTACTTCAAGTGCTTCTTCCTTTGAGCATGTTTTTCTTGGAGAGAATTTTGCTGTTTCCCTTCCTTTGTCTACTTCTACTGCCCCAATCGCCAGCGGAGGGCAAGCTGGTGATGATTTTTTTGTCAATCCTTCCGTAACACAATCTATTGTGCAGGATTGTCCTGAATATTTGTTTCATGATACCACTGTAATGACTACTTCTTTTGAATCGGGAGGACCTTCTGGAGATCGGACAGGCTCCAGGTCTGGTCGTCGAACCGTTATTTCTGCTTCAGGCAAGGAGACCTCCGTTAGCCCCGACGAGAGGGGATCTCCTCGTCTGTTAGATGATCGATGTATCTTTGAGCAAGTCAAGGATATTATGTTGTCAGAGACTCCTCGTTCTGATGGTGTCCCTTCCAATAGTGAATTGCCTGGCTCAGTTGAGCCTGATGCTTTGTCTTGGGATCTGGGTTTAAGCACTATTTTGCCTGGTGAGCTGAAGAAGCTTGAGGATGCTTCCAACGTACGCCTTGTTCAATCGCTGGTGAAGATATGTGAACAGGTGGGCGAGTCTTTTCATTTTTTCATTTGTTTTAATTTTTGACTTCCTTCTTACGTAAGGATTGTTTTCTTTTTTCCAGGGTAAGTACTTTGCACTCCAGCTGGGTGTGCAAAACGATGAACTGTGGAGAAGTAAAGGTGCTTATCAACGTCGTTTGGAATCGGAGTTGGCGAAGGTTGCTGGGCAGTCTCTCGAACTGCAGCTTGCCAATGATGATTTGAAAAAATTGCAGGAGGAAAAGTCCGTTTGGGAGAAAGAGAAAAGTGACTTGGTTCAGGCTGCTGCCTTAGCGAAGGAGTCTCAACGGCGGTCCTATGAGGAAGGATATGACGCTGGTTATCTAAAGCGTCAAGAAGAGTTGATGGCTTTTGCTGGCAATATGACTCCTCGGAAGGCTGTTTCTGGTAGTCGACCTGCTGACCGTTCTTCTCAGTGACCTTTGCTCGACCTGGCAGGCCTTGGACTGTCTCTTTTTTTTTTTTTTGGTTGCCCGACTTTTGTACATTTGTTCGGGCTAAAAATTTTTGTAATGGGAGAAGTACTAAATTGGAAATTATGACCTTTTGTAGGCAGATTCTTGCCTTGATCAATTTTCTTCTGTAGATATACTTTGTCATGCTCGTTCTTCCTTTGTGCATAAATATAATGTTTGCTTCTGCAAATCAAGTCTTTGTATAATGTTCGCTTCTGGAAATCAAGTCTTTTGTTGATCATACCCAGTATACTCCTTTGGATTACATGCACCAGCATGGTTTACGTCATAATATAGACAATATGTTATTCATATCGATCATAGTCGTTAAGGAACGCTCATCATCTTGGTCGATCTTCAATCTATGCCTTATACTTTTGTCTTTTTGTGATCTAAATCTTATATAAGGAGGGTATTGTCCCTTTTGTTGAATTCCGCTTTTTTCTTTACATCGAACTAAGGAAAAATATCCCTTTCAGTCTCTTCCAAATCTTTATGTTTCCCAGCATTAACTTTGAACTATACGTTCCTTGGTTAGTGTACCATTATATCACTTTCTTGATATGGGAGGAATTGGAAAATGTAGGGGTTTTAGCCAGATCTACCCTGTTCAGACCTCCTTAAGCAATTCTTTGGTATGTTAGGCAGTGACGTCTTTGCCGTTTTGAATAAGGAGGACTATTCTCCTGATTTCTTATGTCAAATATCTTGGACTCCAGAGTAGTTCTTGTATGGCTTAGTTACTGGTTACCCGTATGAGGTATAAGGCAGTTATGGCCCTCGCATGGTGAAGGGTTCGGTCTTTTATCGAGCAACTGTCCTTTTCGCTGTGATTTTAAAGCTTGTATGACTTCGTTTGTGGATTCTAGGTTTTTAAGCCATCGACCATGAAGTATGATCGTTCCGGTATGTCTGATCCGGAGTTCTTTTAGGTTTGCTTGTGTCATTTGGGTGATCGCTTCGATTCACGACCTCTTTTATTGTCGACCAGTTGAGGCGATTAGATAGTGCTGTTCCAACTTATTTGCATTTATTACGGGGAGTCAAAGGGTCGTATCCATGTCCGTTGATCAAATCACTTTTTCAGCCGTTGGATCCCTTAGATCTACCCCTATAAATAGGGGGGTGGTTTATATTCTTCATTTGCAATTTCCCAAAAAGGATGGAGATCTCAGATTTCTTAGATTTTATTATGCCCTCTGATCCCATTGTCTTCAAAAAATCACATTATCAGGATTTGTTTATTCAAAATAGTGAAATCGTTCCCAGTCTTGTATTGACGGGTCCCATGTCAGCCCTACCTTGTATCGACGGGTCCCATGAGATCTCTGCATTGGTCTTCATCATCTTAGAGGTCCGTGGTTTCTTGTTTGCACATGGAGGGTTCATACTTGCCAGTCATCCCCGCTCTTGGATGTTACCTCAGGGGTGATGGACCACCGGGGTGGCTGGTAAACTTACCGTTTCACGACGGTCCCGAAGAGATGCTGCTTTAGGATAAAATGTTTTATAGATAATATAAAAGCAGTATCTTCTTGTGGGTGAATGAGTATTGCCAGTTATCTGGCTGGTAATGTTCACTTCGTCTGGAAGAACACTTGATCTTCAGAGCCTAGCCATCGAACTAAAGAAGTCGACCATCCTGAGCAGCATGCTTCTTAGGTGGTTCATTATAATCGACGAGGTACTAGGGAGGAGATTGGTGTTTCCGTGGACATTGTCGTGAAGACAGCCGATCCTATAGGATCATTTTAGCTAAATCATTGTAACGATCTTTAAGTAGCATGTAGATCTTTGTAACGTAGGATTTTTGTATGTAACTGATTCGATGAATAAAATATTACTTTTATCCCTTATATCTTCCTTGTCGTTAATCCTGCCATAATATTTATTTAAAAGCAGCAAACTTCCGAGCAGACGGATTCATATGTAGTTTATCTTCAAACGTTCAGGAGTATTAGCAGATCATTTAGATCGTTAGGAACAGATCAAGGAGTGTTTATTGAGCGGATCAATGTTTACTCAACTTGTCATAATTTAGAATTAGGTTTTTATCACCTAAAATCTTTTTGATCGCTACAGATTTATCGAGGAGCTTTTATCGAGCGGATCAATTTATACTCAACTCGTTTGTTTAGACTTAGATTGAGGAGTGTTTATTGAGCGGATCAATGTTTACTCGACTCGTTTTTAATTTAGACTTAGGTTTTTAGTACCTGAAAGTCTTTTTGATATATCGAGGAGTTTTTATTGAGCGGGTCAATGTTTACTCAACTCGTTTTTAATTTAGACTTAGGTTTTTAGTACCTGAAAGTCTTTTTGATCGCTGGGTATATACCGAGGAGTTTTTATTGAGCGGATCAACGTTTACTCGACTCGTTTTTAATTTAGACTTAGGTTTTTAGTACCTGTAAGTCTTTTTGATATATCGAGGAGTTTTTATCGAGCGGATCAATGTTTACTCAACTCGTTTTTAATTTAGACTTAGGTTTTTAGTACCTGAAGGTCTTTTTGATATATCGAGGAGTTTTTATTGAGCGGATCAATGTTTACTCGACTCGTTTTTAATTTAGACTTAGGTTTTTAGTACCTGTAAGTCTTTTTGATATATCGAGGAGTTTTTATTGAGCGGATCAATGTTTACTCGACTCGTTTTTGATAGTCGAAATGAGGAGTGTGTATTGAGCGGATCAATGTATACTCGACTCATTATAATTTAAACTTGGGTTTACCACCAAAAAATTCTTTAGATCGATGAGATTGAGCGAGGAGTTTTTATTGAGCGGATCAATGTATACTCGACTCGTTTCGTTCTAATTTCCATCAATATGATTGTGTAATTTCAAGGAGTGTTAACCGAAATAATCGATGTATAGAAAATGCTAAAAAATCTTTAATAATTGAACTGTAGGCTAAGGCCTTTGTTACAAGGATTGAAACTTGATAAAGTAAAATAAAACAATGCAGTATAATCTGCTAAAATTTATTTACCATAGTATTTCCTAAGGTTGACCGCATTCCAGGTTCTTGGTAAGGCTGTTCCATCCAAGTGTGCAATTTTGTATGAACCTTTCTTTCCTACGCCAATGACGATGTAAGGTCCATCCCAATTTTGTTGTAACTTTCCCACATGTTTGGATACTTCTACCTTTTTCAAGACCAAGTCTCCTTTTTTGAAGGTTCGGACGCGTACTTTTTGATTGTATGCTTTTTCCATATTTGCTTTAGTCGCTTGTAGGCGTACAGTAGCTTTATCTCTTAAAGCTTCTGTTAAATCAATGTCATTTTCTCTCAACTTTTCATTTTCTTGATCGTTGAACATCTCTATTCTTGGCGTTGGGATTAAGGTTTCAACAGGGATAACTGCTTCCGACCCGTATACCAAGCTAAATGGGGTTTCGCCTGTTGAGCTCCTTATTGTGGTTCGATTAGCCCAAAGTACACCTGGGAGTTCATCAAGCCATTTTCCTTTGGCAGCTCCTAATCTTTTTTCCAAAGATTTTATTATCTCTCGGTTTGCTACTTCAGTTTGTCCATTCGCTCTAGGATGTCCTACCGAGGTAAAATTTTGTTGAATTCCAAGTTTTGTGCACCAATCTATTATTTGTTTTCCCGTGAATTGAGTTCCATTATCGGAGATAAGGATCCTTGGGATGCCGAATCGACAAACTATAAATTTCCATAGGAAGTTGATAACTTGGAATTGGGTTATTCGCACGAGGGCGACGCATTCTATCCATTTGCTGAAGTATTCTACAGCGACCAGGACATAAGATTTCTTAGACCTAGCTGCTGGGAATGGTCCCACAATGTCCATTCCACATTGGTCGAATGGCCAACATACTGGAATTGGGTGCATGTTTTCTGCTGGTCGATGACATATGTTAGCATGGATCTGGCAGTGATGACATTCTTGGACATATTGAGCAGCATCTTTATTGATGGTGGGCCAATAGTATCCTGTCCTGAGACATTTCAAGGCCAATGCCCTTGATCCGCTGTGATTTCCTGCATCTCCTTCATGTATTTCTCGTAGTATATCGATGGTTTGTGATTCATAGACGCATTTCAGAAGAATTCCTGATACCGATCTTCGGTAGAGTTTTCCTTCTACAAGTGTATACTTAGGAGCTCGATATCTTATTTTTCGAGCTTCATTTTGGTCAGGTGGTAGTTTTCCTTCTCGAAGATAGTCTATCATCGGGGTCATCCAGTTTTCTTCGGCTTCCTCGATTTCCATTATATCGACTACCGGTGTTTCATCGATGTCGATCGCCGGCGTATTAGAGATCAACCAGTTGATCACCCGTTCGGTCTTTCCGTCATGGGATCCTGTGAACCTGGATAACTGATCGGCCCATTTATTTTCCGAACGTGGGATGTTCTGGATACTGAAGCTTTCAAATTTCTCAGCTAGTGTTTTCACTTTTGCGAGGTATTTGACCATATTGAATTCTTTAGCCTCGTATAGGCCTTCAATTTGTCTTTGCACTAATTCTGAATCAGTTAGTACTTTAAGACTTTTTATGTTGGCTTTGATCGCCATTTCCATTCCCGCAATCAACGCTTCATGTTCTGCTTCATTGTTTGTTACGACGAAGTCCAATGTTATTGCGTAATTCGAATCTTCTTTATTTGGTCCGGTGAAGTTGATTCCGGCGCCTCCTCCCTCTCGGCATGAAGCACCGTCGACATGCATTAACCAAGTTTGGTCTTCTACGATCAAGACATCGTCGTTGAGGCTGCTCGAAGATTCAATTGCCTGCGTCGGTGTTTCTAATATAAAATCAGCCAACACTTGGGCCTTAATTGCAATTCTTGGTTTGTAATCGATTTCGAACTGGCCTAGTTCGATCGCCCATTTAATTAGTCTTCCTGAGGCTTCTGGTTTTGCTAAGACTTGTCTTAGCGGTTGATTTGTCAAAACCACTATTTTGTATTTTAAAAAGTAAGTTCGAAGTTTTCGCGCAGCCACTACTAAGGCCAGCGTGAATTTTTCAATTTCCAAATAATTCTTCTCAGCCCCCTGCAATAATTTGCTTAGATAATAGACCGGCTTATGTTCTGAGTCTTCGACTTTAATTAGTACTGAACTAATAGCTACGTCGGAGATGGAGATGTACATATACAATGGTTCTCCTTCTGTTGGTTTTGCCAACATCGGTGGTGTTGTCAAATGTTCTTTGAGTTGCTCGAAGGCTTGATCGCATTCTTCGGTCCAAATGAAGTTCTTTGCCTTTCGGAGAGTTTGGAAAAAAGGGAGGCTTTTGTCTGCTGACTTTGATATGAATCTGTTTAATGCTACGATCTTCCCAACTAAGCTTTGTACTTGGGAGATGGTTTTGGGAGGTTTCATTTCAGTTATGGCTCGAATTTTTTCTGGGTTGGCTTCTATTCCGCGTTGGTGAACCAAATATCCCAAGAATTTTCCTGATTTGACACCAAAGGTGCATTTCGCGGGGTTTAATTTCATACGATATTTCCTTAAGATCTGAAAACATCGATCGAGATGTTTAACGTGATCCGCTTCGTTAATACTTTTGACCAGCATGTCGTCCACGTAGACTTCCATCAACTCTCCTATTAACTCTTTGAACATTAGGTTTACTAACCTTTGGTAAGTAGCTCCGGCATTTCTTAAGCCGAATGGCATTACTATGAAGCAATATACTCCCTGCTCGGTTACGAATGCAGTCTTTTCTTGATCCCGCTCATCTATGTATATTTGATAAAACCCTTGAAAGGCATCCATCATGCTGAATATCGCGAAGCCAGCGGTGGAATTGACCAATAGGTCGATCCTTAGGAGGGGATATGGGTCGCGTGGGCATAACTTGTTAAGATCAGTAAAATCATTACACATTCTCCATTTGTTGTCCTTTTTATCCCCCTTTGCCACTAGAACAACATTGCATAGCCATTCCGAGAAATGTATTTCTCGGATTTGTTTCGCTTCAAGCAGTCTTTCTACCTCGGCTTTGATAATCTTATCTTTTACCGGTCCATGATTTCTCTTCTTCTGTCTGGCGGGTTTCGCCAAAGGATCAATTTTTAGGGAATGCTTGATTATTCGAGGATCAATTCCTTCAATGTCATTTGCGCTCCAGGCGAAGACGTCGGCATTGTCTCTGAGGAAGTCGATTAGCATTATTTCCCCTTCTTTGCTCAATTCTGTACCTATTCTTGTTGTTTTGGACGAGTCCCCTTGTACTAGAATTACATCCTTATGTTCAGGAGGTTTCAATGATAAATCTATCGGTTCTTTTCCCTTTTTATCCATTCGATCAGTACTCGGGATTTCAATTTTATTTCTAATAAGATCGTCTTCGATCTTTCTTTTACTTGGAGTAATCGATTGTGGATGTTCTTTCATAGTTAACGGGGTGCTGTAGCAGTCCCAAGCCATGCAATGATCGTTTGTTATTTCTCCGATGCCTCTATTGGTCGGAAACTTTATCTTCTGATGATAAGTAGAGACAACAGCTCGGAATAAGTTGAGAGCTGGTCGTCCCAATATAGCGTTATAAGCGAAAGGGGTTTCTACCACTAGAAATTTTACTAGCTTCACTGTCCGGTGGGGTATTTTTCCGAGTGATACGCTTAAGGTTATTGTTCCGCTGGGGATGATTTCGGACCCTCCGAATCCTATTAACGACGTAGCTACTTTCTGCAGGTTTATCTGTCCCAAGTTCATTTGGGCTAAAACTTCTCGGGAGATGATATTGGCTGAGCTCCCATTATCGATCAGGATCCTCTTGACATTGTAGTTTGCTATTTCTAGCGAGATTACCATCGGGAAGTCGGGGTTGTCCTCTTTGGTGTCCCAGACGATATTTTTAGGTACTTCACCTTCGTTAAAGCTGATCGGCTGATCGTTTGATGGCCTGCTTTCCAGGGTCCAAATTTCTTTTGGGTATTTTGAGTTTCCAATTATGGATCGGGCTGTCCTTCGTCGGGCGTTACGACTATCTCCACCCGCGGGCCCCCCGAATATCGTATGGATAGTCCCATTGATCTGGTCGTGATTCAACTCCTGAGTAGGTCGATGTTCAGGTGACCTTCGATGAGAACTTCTTCTTCGACTACCGTTCCGAGGGCTTCTACTTCTTTCCCTTTCGCGATTATCTCGCTCTATGTATTCGTCTAGTTTTCCTTGTTCGATCAGCTTTTCTACTTCTCTCTTAAGGTGAAAACAATTCTCCGTTCGATGTCCATGTGCCCTATGGTACTTACAGTATTGATCGTAGTTTCGAGACCCCGGTCTTGGCTGAGCGATTTTCCTCGCCTCGGGAATCCAGTTAATTCTTTCTAGAACTTCCAATATTTCTTCCATTGGAGCATTTAACCTTGGGTGTTCTACTTGATTCACCCTGCTTCTGATTGGTTGTTCAGGGTTTCTTGGTCTTTGGTAGAAATTAGGTTGCCTATCTTGGTCGGCTTTGCCGTATTCCAATCGCTGGAAAACATTACCTCTCCTGGAAGATCGCTCGTAATCCAAGGATCTTTGGGCAGGAATCCTGTCATGCCGCTTGGAGCCTGAAGCTGTGGATTTGTTTTTGTTTTTATCCTTAAAGGAATTCATCTCTTCTTGGGTCATATACTTAGACGCCAAGCTCATGATGTCGGCAAACGTTCTAGGCTGTTTTCGACTGAGGGCGTTTCCGAACTGCCTGTTTTTAGTGAGGTCGAAGAGGATAGAAATTATGTAATCGATGTTTGGAGAATCGATTTTGAGTAATTCCACGTTGAATCTTGCCAACCAATTTCTTAGGGACTCTCCCTCTTGTTGGTGTATGGTTCCTAGGTAGCTCATCGGGAGTTTTTGTCTCTTCTGACTGGCGAACTGCTGCGTTAGTTTATTGCATAATTCCCGGAAACTGAATATAGAGTTGGCCGACTGTTTGGCAAACCAATCCAGCGCGAGTCCTTCGAATGTGGTCACCATTAACTTGGCGGTGAATTCGGCAGAGTGGGCATATAAATTCATTATGTTTGTAAAGCTAAAGATATAATCATCCGGGTCGGTGGTTCCATCATATCGGGGTAATCTACCTGGGACCTGTCCCGTGGATTGTGCCTCTTTTATTTCCCTGCAGAAAGGAGAACAAGCCGCAAGGCTTTCCTGGAGTTCCGCAGTCCGGGCCCATGGGTTTTGAACAGATCGTAGGCGTTGTTCGAGTCGCTCCTGTACCATCCTTTCAATTTCTCTTTCTGAGAATCGAGTCGCTCGCGGTCGATCTGGGATTGCATCATCTATGTCATCCTCGATAGGGATTATTGTTCGTTCCTTCGATCCACTGCGACCCGCTTGTGGTATTCTTCGACCAGGTCTTCTTCGGGGATGGTTATTGGAGGGTTTAGAATTGCCCTGCTGTGGGCTGTGTAGCGAGCGTCGCTCACTTGCTGGGCTGTCAGCTTGTTGAGAGGTTTGTTCGTTTGGCCTTGGCACTCCTGGAGCAGGAGTTGTCTTGGCAGTCGTAACGTTTCGAGGAATTTGATCTAGTACTAGTAATTCTTCTGGAGAAAGTGATTTGAAGAGCATAGCTATTTGTCGCAGTTTCTCCTGAGCGCCCGGGAGAGGAACGGGGACTTCGGGGCCTTCTAGTTCTTCCCGTATGGCACCGGGAAGGCCTCCTTGGGGTCCCTGCTGTCGGGGGTGTGTATCTTGGACATTCTCGTCGGTATTGGGAATGTTATTATCGTTGTTGTCCTGTATGTCTTCCGATGTGTTATGGCCGGTGGTTGTATTGCTTCTCGCTCCAATACGAGCGCTTTTCCTTGGGCGAGCCATGTGTCAATCGAATAATTAACCTAGCCCCACGGTGGGCGCCAACTGATTTAACCGGATTTCGTCGGGTTAATTGAATATCAGTGAATTTGTGATATCGGGGGGTTTTCGATATTTAAATATATTTAGTAGGGCTCCGTTACTTTATTCCGGATGGATCGATTACAAAGAAAAGCAATATTCAAGAACAAGAAGTAAAACCACAAACAAAGCTAAGAACACACCGATATGGAGATCAAAAGCCAAGAATAATATTGAATCTTATTCAGTTGTGCTGTTGTAAGCAGTGTATAATCATGTATTCTAGGAGTTGAGGGATTTCGTAGTTTTTTAGTACAATGATTAACTAGGTATTTATATAATGTTAAACCTAGCATTACAAGGAAACATAGTCCTAATAGGACTCGGCCCAAATATCCTTCTTGGGTCCGGAGTATTGTCTTTTGATCGAAGAGAGCTGTATTCGGCCTGGTCGATGAGATGATCTTTGAACAGCCCGATTTGGTCGAACCGATCTCAAGTTCTTTAGTCGATCGTACAGTATGTAGGGTGCGAAATAGCCCCCATCACAGGCAATCGTTGCCTTAATTTTCTTAGCAATCAATAATTAAGTTGGACTAATATTCAAAGCTTACTAGTCTGTTACTTATACTCCACGAACATGTTGTGTTTATCATTTTCCAGCTAATTAGTAGAATGTTTAATTATGTTGAAGTTCATCTAATGGATTATCTAAGTCACTGTGTTAATATAGTTATGTGTCTTAATTATCATAGGCAAGAAAATTACTCTCTAAGGATATTTTGTACCACAATAATGATGTATTGTCATGGAGAAGTTCTTGATACTAGTACCCATAGTGCATCGATTGTTCAGTACTAGGACAACTTCAATACCTATAGCTTCCATAACTGTTGAGTTGGGCATATTTGTACCCTTAGTGCATCCATCCATAGGGCATATTTCATGCAATTTTTTGAAACCTTATAATTGATCACGTGTAAAATACTCTATTTTTAGCTTATATTAATGTCTGTTTTTCAACTTTTGTGGGTTGTATGTTAAGCCAAAATGAAACTGATATTTATTAGATTACTAGATTTTAAATATATGCTTTAATCAGTAATGCTTGTAATGAACATATCATGTGCTTTATATATAGTAATGAACAAACTAATTAATATATCATGATTGCAGGATACAAGAATTGTCGAGTCCATTAGCGTCAAATCGAAGATGAGGTAAATGATCACTATTTGTAGTTTGGACTTCTGATTTGAATTTGTAATCATTGTCATACTATTTTGTGAGACCTACGAAAAATCTTTATAATGAACACATGTACTTACAAGAGAATGTTGCTTTTATATTGTATAATAATTACCAAACTTCATGTATGTTTTGCCAATCATAATTTATGTTTAAGCATTGTTTTGTTGGTATTTTTTAGTAAATATTTAATCTATTTTGCCTCATATTTGATGATAATTTTTCCTACCCAATGTAAGTTACATAGTTAAAATAACTTTCAAAATTTAAAAGGATAGAATTTTCCTGAAAGTTATCTTTTCATGAAGATGTAAAAGAGATGGTAATCAAAGGAGAATATTAGAAATGTTCGTTCAAAATCTGAAGAAAAGAAAGTGAAAAGGCCAGGATCTTCATTTTTTTTTAATTAAAAGTTCCAAAATGTGTAAAATCAAATTATTTCTCAAGAGAAATAAAGAAAAAAATCAAGCTAATATTTTATTAACTGTTTTAATTATTTAACATTGTAATAATAAGTATATGTTTAAATTTCATAAAATAATTTTTTTACTTTATAAAATTTAATTATCTAAATTTTAATTATTATTTTAAAAAAAAAGTAAATTTAATAAACTTGAATTCAATATTATATAATTAAAATAAATTAAGTTGTCAATTTTAATTTTAGTGTATTTTGTAAGTCCCAACATAATTTACAAATTACTTGTAACTTAGAACCTCATGGAGGAAAATATAGGAAATGTCATATTGCAACATTGATACCATTGGAGACAAAATTTGCAAATTTCCATATCACCTGAAAGTTTTCTAACCAAATTTTGATAGCACTTGAACGTAAACAAATGGAAAAACGTTGTTATCTTCCATTTTTCCTCCAAAATCACTTGCGTGATTTGCACGCCTGGACATGATCAACCCATTCACGCTCAATAGGATGCTTTACCCCTAACCCTAACCCTAATAGTAATAACCAATTTACTGATAATTAGTCACATTACATGGTATATATCTCATATGTAGTAGTACAGACTCACATAGCAAGTATTAACTCCACAAACTTAGTACGATCTCATATTAGTTATAATTAGCCACATTGTGAAGTATTATCATTAGTACTAACCCATGCATATTAGTAGTAATTAGTCACATTATATAGTGTTAGCATTAGTATTGACCAATTTTCTGAATTTTTTTCACATTATATGGTATATGTTACACATGTAATAGTATTGACTCCACGTACTTAGTACGGTCTCATATTAATAGTAATTAGTCACATTATATAGTATTAGCATTAGTACTGACCAATTTTCAAATAATTTTTCACATTACATAATATATGTCTCACATATAGTAGTATAGACTCACATAACATAGTACTGACTCCACATACTTAGTACGGTCCCGTACTAGTAGTAATTAACCACATTATGGAGTATTATCATCAGTACTAACCATTATGTATAATTCTTCACATTACATTGTATAATGTCTCACATGTAATATTATTGACTCTACATACTTAGTACAATACATATAGTATTAGCATTAGTAGTGACCAATTTTATGATAAATTTTTCACAATACATGGTATATGTCTCACATGTAGTAGTATAGACTCACATAATATAGTTGAATCAACATACTTAGTACGGTCTCATATTAGTAGTAATAAGACACATTATGGAGTATTACCATTAGTACTAAATATTTTATGTAATTCCTCACATTACATAGTATAATGTCTCACATTTAATAGTATTGACTTCACATACACAATATGGTATCATATTAGTAGTAATTAGTCACATTATATAATATTAACATTAGTAATGACAAATTTTCTGATAATTTTTCACATTACATGGTATATGTCTCACATGTAATAGTACATACTCACATAATATAGTACTGACTCCACATACTTAGTACGGTCCCATATTAATAGTAATTAGCCACATTATGAAGTATTATCATTAGTACTAGCCAATGTGTATAATTCTTCACATTACTTAGTAAAATGTCTGACATTTAATAATATTGATTCTACATATATAGTACGGTCTCATATTAGTAGTAATTAATCACATTATATCGTATTAGCATTAATACTAACAAATTTTCTGGTAATTCTTTACATTACATGGTATATGTCTCTTATGTAGTAATATAGACTCACATAACATAGTACTGACTTCACATACTTAGTACGGTCCCATATTAATAGTAATTAGCCACATTATGAAGTATTATCATTAGTACTAGCCAATGTGTATAATTCTTCACATTACTTAGTAAAAATGTCTCACATTTAATAATATTGATTCCACATACATAGTACGGTCTCATATTAGTAGTAATTAATCACATTATATCGTATTAGCATTAATACTAACCAATTTTCTGATAATTCTTTACATTACATGGTATATGTCTCTTATGTAGTAATATAGACTCACATAACATAGTACTGACTTCACATATTTAGTACGGTCCCATATTAGTAGTAATTAGCCACATTATGGAGTAATATCATTAGTACTAACCATTGTGTATAATTATTCACATTACATAGTATAATGTCTCACATGTAATAGTATTGACTTCAAATTCTTAGTACGATCTCATATTAGTAGTAATTAGTCACATTATATAGTATTAGCCTTAGTCCTGACGTATTTTCTGATAATTATTCACATTACATGACATATGTCTCACATGTAGTAGTATAGACTCAAATAATATAGTACTGACTGCACATACTTAGTACGGTCCCATATCGTTTATTATAAAATATTATTTACAGAATTATTTATTTATTTTATAATAATTTATTAATTTATAATTTACTATTGATGTGATTAAATATTACAATGAATGTGGTCAAATAATTGTATAGTACAACTACTTAGGGTAATAGTATTATGACATGTTAGTAACCTGATAAGTAACTTATTAATGATGTGTCATAATTCTATTGGTTATAACTTACGTCATGTAACGTGACGTCACCCTAGAATTTTCATTTAAGTAATATTGCACAACTAATACTTACATGTACGATACCTAATATGCAGGTTATCAACAAAATTACATAATTTTATCATGCAACCTAGTGTATATATACTAAGGTTTTTTTTAACCCCAATTGCTCAAATTTGCCCAAATACTATTTTTTCAGAATTTAAAATTTAGAATTTTTTTATTCCCTTAAAAATTAATATGTTGAGACTTTCTTCATTTGAAAAATATATCGTACTCACTAAATAATGAATATGTTAATTGAGATTGATTGATTTGCAAAAAAGAGCAATTATATCAATTAATAATCTCAACCTCCACCAAAATTTAGGAAAATTTTAAAATACTAAATTTGACTATATTTTTATAAGGGATTATTGCATTTTTTGTGCCACAAATACAATCCACTGCCATTTTTACCCCGTAACTTTTCATACTGGCACATTCATAACTTCAACATCAGTGGTAATGTTGGTGCCAATTGAGGCCCTATTTCAAAATTAGCTTGAAATTCCCCCTCGTGCGGGCCATGTGACATGAAAATTGGGAATTTTGACCATTCAATGCCTTTTTCATTAAAAAAAATACCAAAATTCAAAATCCTAACTTTTCCTATGAAATTCACCAAATATTCCCTTAATTAAATTGTTACCCGTCTTCTTCTTCTTCCCCCCAAAAAAAAAACATCCAAGTAGCCTAAATCTTGGTGGATTGGATTTTTTTTAGTGACAATTTTTGTCCACATTATTGCCAAATTTTAAAATTGACTCGAATACGACCACGTGCAGACCAATTTAAAAATTTAAAAATTTAATTTAAATAACTGATTTAATTTATAAATAATATTAATAAACTAATATTTATTAAAATAATAAATAATAAATACTTTTGATTTAAAGTAAAAAAAAAAAGATCCCAACCCATCCACCCCTACCCAACCCTTTACCCCTCCCCCTCCCCCTCCCTTCCCCTCCCCTCAACACTTCCCAAGACGGTGGAGGCCTGGGATCGAAGATCTCATACCGCCGGCGGCCTGAGAAGTGTGTGTGTAGAGGGGGTAGGGGGGAGGGGGTATGGGTAGGGGAGCAGGGTAAAAGGGGATTGGGTAGGGTTGGATCGGTTGGGATTTTGTTTTTTTTAATAAAATTATTTATATTTATTATTCTAATAAATATAAAATAGTTTTTAATTATATAATTTATTATTTTAATAAATATTAAGTAATTTTTTATTATATAATTTATTATTTTAATAAATATTAAATAAATTAATACTTTTATATAAATCTTATATTTAAAAAATAATATATTTTCTTAATTTTGGTGATATTTATGTTAAATTATTATTTAATTTATTAATATTGTTAAAAAATCAAATTAGTTATTTAAATAAAATAAGTAAAATTTTAAATTGGTCTGCACGTGGTCTTATTCGAGTCAATTTTAAAATTTGGCAACAATATAGACTAAAATCGTCATTAAATTTTGAGACATGGGGTTTTTTTGGTAGCCTGAAATATTATGGAGTAAAATTATCAGTCAACATAAATAATGACATCAACTTTGCAATTAGACTTAACTATCACGTCACCATTTAACGACAATTTTTATTGGATGTACCAAATGTATCACAATTTGTTACAACGTTGTATAAAATATATTAGACATATAAAGCTCAGTACCAAAAGTGAGAATTGATCTAAAACTAAGTACCAAAAATACAATTATCTCATTATAGTTAATATAATAAAAAATATATTTTTTTTAAACTCTAGCGGCCACGTGGCAATTTCCATCCAAACAACTAACGCCAATATGAAAGTTTGCAACGTTCGGCCAATTTTTATATAAATTTGAGAAGAAGGATATGAAAAGTTGGATTTGGCTTACTATATTGTATGAAAAATAGATTATTGCCATTACATTCCATTATCTATTATTCTGAATTGAACGCATTGGATGATGCATGTGACTGTGAATAAATTGACTTGGTAAAAATAAAAGAAATATAAAATACGACAAAAAAATTTATATTAAAGAAATTACGAGGATCAATCACAAACAGTACTTAGAAAGGCATATAATATAAAATATATAAATCTATCCCCAGAAATTTAGTAAGGAAAAAAAAAAGAAATCAAATGGATTGGTATGGAACACGATTTATTAAGCAACAAAAAACATAATTAAAAAATTAAAAAAAAAAAAAGAGAAGTTAATAACAATGATGTTGTATAAAAATGTTCAGGGCAAAGGTGGAACAAGCCCTTCATTTTATAACAACATCACAAAAGGCGGCCAAACAATTTCACAATCGCTTTTGACTTTCAATCGCTGTTTTTTGCCTTCCTAACACGCGGCCAAACGGCCCTTTAGTGAAATTTGGAGGAAAAGGTAGGTGGTAAGTGTCAAATCAATGTTTTATAGGTTTGAAGAGTTTGAGTGTGAGTTACATAATTTTTAAGGTTTTATAGGTTTGGACGAAAACTCATTTAAAAGAGACTCGATCTCACGAAACCCGCAAAACCGGGCCAAATCCATCCACTTATACCCTTAGATTTATATATGAGAAGAACCCGTGAAAGGTGAAACATCACTTTTTAAATTGTTTAGAGAAAATATTTCGTGTTCCACCAAGAATATTGTACGTGCCCATTGTGTGGGAGACAAGATGTGAGAATCAAGTCTATTATTTTTTGTAGTTGATTCAAATATTTTTGAGTATTTTTGAGAATCAAGTCTATTATTCCGCTCCATATACATCTGCGCAGCAAGAAGAAGAATGGAGACAGCAAAAATTAGGGATTTAAAATTGTGTAATTTGGGAATAAAATTCATATTGTATTTTCCCGGTTAGAAGAAAGTGTTTAGTTTTAGTTGTATAGTTGCACACGTCTTTTTCTTTTCTCCTATTTATACCCGGGTTCAATACCCACTTGCATCATTCAATTAATCTTTTTCAGTAAAATAATATTTTTCCAAACATCATTCTTTCTTCTCTGTTTTCCATCAAGAAAACTTGGTTGATTAATTCTTTCTTATTCTTTTTGGATTCTTTAGATTACAATAATCTTCAATCACTTTATTAGATTTAAGCCAGCTTTCGATATGCTTTGGCAGAGATTTCGTATGACATTTGAATCAATTTTTAAGTTATGTCATGAACCTCACGAAAACTATGATTAATGACAGCTAGATTAAGTTGAATCACTATATGAGTGCACTACTTCTATAGATTAAAAACATAAATATAGAAAAATTGAGGGCCTATTTGAAGGAAATTACACCACACTATGTAAAGTGTCATATTTATCTTAACACAAGGAGATTAAGGGTCACATATAAGAGGGGTAGTTTTGAGTTTAAGAATGTCAATGCAGCGGTGTGAAACTTTTTTATGATCACATAGGGGTAAAATATTATTTTTTAAATTACGGAGTTGTAAATTGAATATTATGCAAACTAAAGAGGAGGTAAATTGTCATTTAACTCAATTAATAAATGTCTACAATTGAACAAAATCAATGAGATCGTAACCTTTTAGTAAGGCACTAAGGCTGCCCCAAGACTAAGAGATCTTGGGTTCAATTTTTACTAATGTGGGTTTTTCTTCTTGTTTTAATACTGTTTGTTTGGTAGTTACCATTTTTTTTTATTTTTTTTATTTTGTTATACTTGAATAGATTTCTATATAGTTACTTTTTTTTGTAATTTTATTGTACTTGAATAGATTTCCGCCTTGGTGATTACGCCGGGGAAGCGACCACATCACCTCTTTTACTTATCGTTGCGGGAGGTCTTATTACGGTCCCCGCGTTTGGATCTAGGCTTCAATCCCCATGGTTTAATTTATGGTTGTCACGGTTGTACTCCGCCCAAAAGGGCGACATGATTTCGATGGTAACTCTAGGTTTATTGTTTATTTTGTGCTACATAATTGGTGTTGATTTTTACATGTTTTCAGCAAATTGATACATGATTCACTACATGTAACATTAATTTAAAGTTTATGGGTTTAATTTCTTGACGTGAACAATTTCTTCCCTCGCGTAACAATGGGGATGATGAGTAATTTGCAAATTCAATCTATAATTAGTGACTCACCACAAAACTTCTTGTGCTTTGGTATTTTTTTCATAGATAATATTATTAAAGTTAATATAATTAAAAATATATTATATTTGAACTCTAACGGTCATGTGGCAATTTCGTCCAAAAATCTAACGACAGTATCAAGTTTGCAACGTTCGTTCAAGTTTGATATGAATTTGACCAGTATGATATGAAAAGTTAAATTTGGCTTATTATATTTTTTTTTTTTGATCTAACAAGAAGCTGAATAACAGCTTAAACCATCTTATCTAACATAAGCAACTCCATAATAGAATCCGGCGGGTCTTCCATCAACCTCATTATAGATTAATAGATTATTGCCATTACATTCGAGAGAATTACAATTGTGGTACCATACTATATACCGACTATCACATGTGGTACCATAAAAATCAAGGCCGACACATTTGGTACCACAATTTAAGAAATTGAATCACATTTGGTACCACCGTTAAAAATGAACGTTAACTGATGACGTGACAAATTGATACCATTACTTATGTTGACTGATAATTATACCCTAACTTTTCAAGTTATCAAAATAACCCCACATCTTCAAATTTAGTGACAATTTTAGTCCACATTGTTACCCAATTTCAAAATTGGCTCGAATAAGACACGTGCGGACCAATTTAGAGATTTTACTTATTATATTTACATATTTATTTAACTAATTTAATTTTATAAATAATATTAACAGATCAAATAATACTTTAACATAAATTCGGTAAAATATTAATTAAATCTTAAATTTATATAATAATATTAATATATTTAATATTTATTTAAAAATTATATAAAATAATTATAATTCAAAAAAAAAAAAAAAAAAAAAAACCATCTCCTACCCCCAATCCCATCCCCCCTAACCACCCCCTCCCCAACAAAATTCGATCCAGGCAGCCGGCGGCCTGGGATCGTCCGTCCCCGGCCGGGATAAATAAAACAACTCAGATATCTACACTAATAGTAAAAAGGAAGGCATTTTTGTCTCACAAGTGACGGTTAGGCCACTAAATCGACACATGACTTCCTAATTTGCCCCACTAATAAATTAATTTTACTCATAGTATGGTGTAATTATTATTATACAAAGGGCTAAAATAGTCCATAACCCAAGAAGTGGGAAGTTACGATACCAAATTATCAGATCTCCCATCTTACCCTCATAATACCCTCACAATTCACATTGTACGGAAAAAAATATTGGGGCTGAAAATGTATTTCTGCAAACCCACGTTCCCAACTTCTCTGCTCATTTCACCACCTCTCTAAACATCTACTTTATTTTTGGGTTTTCAAAATCGGTTCTTCCATTCATTGGTTTCAAAATCGGTACTTTATTTTGGTTATTTTGGTTTTCAAACAGATTACATACATTGTGCATTCAGGTATTGTTTTTTACTCTCTGTTTTCTGCATTCTTAATTGCAAAGTTAAGTTTTATTTTGATTATTTTGGTTCTCAAACAGATTACATAAATTGTACATCTAGGTATTGTTTTTGACTCTCTGTTTTGTGCATTCTTAATTGCAATAGTGGTTTTGATTAAGTTAGTTCATCCTCAAATTTCTGTGTTATTAAAATTTTACGAGATTCAAATGTCCACTCAAGTTCAAGTATGTATCTACTACTTTAATATTTTCACATTTACTTAGCTTTTCATTTTTTCTTAGTTTGATGAATTTGAGCGAGTTGAATAACAGTTCGCAACTTCAGCTTCGTTGTTGTTTAAAGTATATAGATTTAAAGAAATTTAGTCCACCTGAATCTCAGCTTATATTTTTTAAAGTAAAAAATCACCCTTTAATATTTTTTTCATACTTTTTACCTGTTCGTTTTATCTCAGTTTAAATAAGGTTCATTTATTGTTTAAATTTTTAGATTTTTATAGTATTCTCGGTTTAGTTCACGGTTTACCAAATACTTACTAATTATTCCTACAATTTCGATTGCTAGCGGCAAAGACTAAGAATTACTACATGGACTCTCATTCATCAGCCCACACTATTGAGAACCCTGTGGCACAAGCTGAGAGGGTGAGAGAAAGAGATCGTAGACGTGCAAGAGAAAGAAGAGAAATGATGACTATGGAAGAGAGAGAATCATATCTTGCTCGAAGACGTGGTTATTACCGTAGGCGACGAGCTGCAATGGAAGTTGATCAGCCGCGAACTTCCGAATTAGCACCACCTCAAGTTCAAACCAATTTAGGTGCTTACCTCATCGGAACATAGTTATACTTATTCACTCAGTTCTCCCAAGATATAGATTATCAAATTTTGACCCTCTTTGTTATTTCAAAAACTAATATTTCTTCCTTTCAGCACACAGTGTGTCAACTCCCACAACATCAATACCTCGACTAACACGTTCGATACCAATTCCAATCAACAGTAACTCAATCTCACAAGAGGCATCATCTTCACGACCAACGACTACACATGGAGCTGGTAAATAAAACTTTTTTAAGTTCATAACACCTAAACATTTTAGCATCATTACATTACATATCAAATACATGTTCTAATAACTACTACTACTTAAAATATGTAATCAGTTTTCCCTATATGCAGCCCATAACCCACATGTTGGAGGAGTTCTTGGAAGGACTCATCTTACTCCTTTGCTTCACAACCCGTTCACTTTTGGTACTGTTCCAATACATCAATTTCAAGCATCAACTTCACGCGTACCGAATTGTAATACTGAAGGTAATAATATATCCACCTAAAATGTAATTACTTTTCATTTCAATTTCTGCAACAAAATAATGGTTTAATATCTTTTAGATTAATATTTTACGTTGCAAAAATAAACATGTAACTACCAAAAAAACCTATATATTTTTTCTGGTGTCGCCTAAAACACCCATTTTTTGGTTTACTTCTTAACAAGTTTTTTGTGGTGTCGCCTAAAAAAATCATGTATTCTTTGCTTCTTACCAAATTTTTGTGGTGTCGCCTAACTAACAATTTTAATACGTGCACCCACTCACAGATCATCAGTCAGCAAACCAAGTTAATGATGTTCATGTGAATACAACAAATGATCAGGCAGAAAATCAAGATAGTGAAGCTGAAGATGTAAACTCAGATTCAAGCATTGGCGGTGATAGAATTGTACGAACGAATGTGCATCATAATATTGCACGAGATTTTCATGAAAGGCAAGGATTTTTTCCACTCAGACTCCCGAATCCTACCATATGCCGTCATTGTAGGGCAATGTTGTTTCGTGGTGAGACAAAAAACTTTTGTTGCAAGGGTGGAAGGATTCTTTTACCAGAAGTACCTGTTCCAGCAGAACTGCTGCGACTTTTCACTGATGAATCTGCTGAAGGGAGGATATTTAGACAAAATATTCGTGCATATAATCACATTTTCTCATTCACCTCAATGGGTGTTCAACTCGATCAACGAGTATCCACGGGTCAGGGCGTATATACTTTCAGAGCTCATGGATCGATTTATCATAGGATTGGTACATTGTTACCACCCCCAGGAATTAGACCTCGATATATACAAATGTTCATTTATGACACCGAAAATGAGATAGAAAATCGCCTTCGAGAAAGTGGTGGACTAAATAGGGAGTTGGTTGAAAAAATAAGGAGGATATTAGATGCATACAATCCATTTGTCAAGAATTTTCGTCACCTTTCCCAGCGTCCTGATCTTCTTGATTGTAAACTTCTCATTAAAGAGAGACCCACAACAGAAAGGCAGTATACCCTTCCCACGGCATCGCAAGTTGCCGCTATTATATCTGGTGGTGAGGATTTAGCCGAAGCTACTAACAGAGATATAATTGATCAGACAATCGAGGGCCGACTTATGACTATTAAAGAATTCTCAGGCTTTTATGATCCATTGCAGTATCCGTTATTTCTTCCTTATGGAACATACGGATGGGATACGGAGAGGCGTACAATGAATAATGTCAAAGTAACATGTTGTGATTATTATGCGTATTTGTTGCAGGTAACTTAGCTTTTATATTTCAATTTAGCGTAAAAATAGACTATTTCCATTAAATTTCTATTTATTTCTTATTCTCTAATCTAAATTATAGATTCGGATTAATAATCCTTCTATCTTTCTACATGGTTGACGGTTACTACAACAATATGTTGTGGATAATTTCGTAAAGATTGAAACCCAAAAGTTGAGATACATTAGAACCCACCAAGATAAGATAAGAGCGGAATTGTATCAAGGTTTGCAGGATTGTTTAGATGCAGGAGAAAATGATGCGGGTACATATTTATTTCAAATAGAATAAGATGTTAATATTTATGCATGACTGTTTTTAGTCTGTTTCTTTTAAGTTTACTATTTCATTTGATTGATATCAATTCTGCTTTACTTGCTTTAGGACATGTTGGACGACACACTGTTTTGCCATCATCCTTTGTTGGGAGTCCCCGAGACATGTATCAACGGTACCAAGATGCTATGGCAATTGTACAAAAGTTTGGCAAACCAGATATTTTCCTCACTATGACATGTAACCCAAACTGGAAAGAGATACAAGAGCAACTTCTTCCTGGACAAACGGCTCAAGATCGGCCAGATTTGCTCACAAGGATTTTTCGAGCAAAATTTGAAGAACTAAAAAAAGATATCTACACACGAGGTGTTCTTGGAAAAGTTATAGCACATGTTCATGTTGTTGAGTTTCAAAAACGTGGTCTGCCTCATGTCCATATGTTGATCATCTTGGATGAGGATGATAAGTTGAGTACTCCAGATGATTATAATCAAATCGTCAGAGCAGAAATACCACATCAAGAAGAAGAGCCTAAACTTTATGAGGCAGTACTGAGGCACATGATACATGGACCATGTGGTTTAATAAATACAGGTGCTCCTTGCATGCAAAAAGGAAAATGCAAAAAAGGTTATCCCAAGGCATTTGCACCGTGCACAGCACAAGGGAATGATTCTTATCCAATTTATCAACGTCGCGATGATGGTAGATACATCGCATTGGATCGTGATGGAGAGAAAGTGGTTGACAACAGATGGGTTGTTCCTTATAATTCGTGGCTATTGTTGAAATATGATTGTCATATTAATGTTGAGATTTGCAGCAGCATAAAAAGCATAAAGTATTTATATAAGTACGTGTACAAAGGACCTGATTGTGTAGTATTTGAACTGCGGCCGGGGCCAGATTATGATGAAGTCAACCAATATGTTGATGGAAGATGGATATGTGCTCCAGAGGCATTTTGGAAAATTTTTAAGTTCCCGATAAGCAAAATTTATCCATCTGTTGTGCGCTTACAACTTCATTTGCCAAATATGCAGCAAGTCCAATTTTATTGTCACCAAAGAATTTCAGATGTGTTAAACGAAGAACGAAACCAACGTACCATGTTAACTGATTTTTTTAGAGTCTACAATGAAGGAACTGAGGAAAATCAATATTTATATAGGGATTTTCCACGATACTACAGCTGGCTCGCAAAGGAGAGAATTTGGCAGAAAAGGAGAACACATCAAAAAGTTATTGGTCGTATGTATGCTGCCTCACCCAGTGAAGGTGAACGATTCTATTTGCGCCTACTACTTAATCATGTTAGAGGACCCAAATCTTTTGATGATTTGTTGACGATAAATGGCGTGCACTATCTCACATTCAAGCAAGCTGCTGAAAAAATGGGTTTGTTAGAAGAAGATGATAGTATTCACCAATGCTTAGTTGAAGCAAGAAGTGTTAAAATGCCTTCATCCCTTAGAAGGCTTTTTGCTACTATCTTGCTATATTGTGAACCAGCAGGAGTTAGAAGATTGTGGGACGAAAATTGCACTTACATGATCGAGGACTATCCCTCCTCAAGCAATTCAACTAACACATTAGCCATTAATAGACTTCTCCATGATATCAACAAAATACTTGCACAACATAATAGAAGTCTAAAAGAGTTTGACTTGCCACAAATTAGCGAGGAATATCAGGATTTGGGTATGATTTCCAGCATTATCGAAGATGAGTTGACAATACCAGTTTCATCGGATGAGCTAAATGATGTCACAAAACTTAATCCAGGGCAACTACTCGCATTTAATACCATCAAGCATACGATAACTAGCAAACGAAGTGGAATATTCTTTGTTGATGGTCCAGGCGGAACTGGAAAGACATTCTTATATCGAGCCTTACTTGCAAGTTTTCGAAATGAGGGGTGCATTATGCTTGCTACTGCAACATCGGGGATTGCAGCAAATCAGCTTTCGGGTGGAAGAACAGCACATTCAAAACTTAAAATACCAATCAAATTGGACCAAGATTCTATGTGCCGGATTAGCAAACAATCAGAATTGTGTCATTTGTTAGATCGTGCATCTGCAATAATCTGGGAAGAGGCCCCAATGGCAAATAGAAATTCTATTGAAACAGTTGAACGCACCTTGAGAGATATGTTGGGATCAAACTTGCCTTTTGGTGGTAAGGTAATGATTTTCGGTGGAGATTTTCGTCAAGTGGTCCCGGTTGTGGTCGAAGCCACAAGGTCACAAACTATAAGAGCAAGCATAATCGAGTCAAGCTTATGGTCAAGCATTAAAGTTCTTCGCTTGACAGAAAATGTGAGAGCTCAACATGATCAAAGCTTCTCGGATTTTCTTCTTCGTGTTGGTAATGGTGAGGAGCCATTTGTTCAAGATGATATGATTAAGATTCCAAACAATATGGCTATACCATGGGAAGGTGAAAAATCAATTGATCTATTAATTGCATCAATTTTTCCAGATTTGAGTTCTCACACATTTGATGTAGATTATATGATGAGCAGAGCGCTCATTACACCTTTGAATGATGATGTTAATAAGTTAAATGAAAAGGTCATCCAAGCTTTTCCAGGTGAGGACGAAGTTACATACTACTCATTTGACTCTGTCTCAGATAATATGCGCAATTTGTTTTTGCCAGAATTTCTAAATTCACTTTCTCCTGGTAGTCTTCCACCACACAAATTGACTTTTGAAAAAGGGATGTCCAATCATGCTATTAAGGAATATTGATCCGAAAATTGGTCTATGCAATGGTACAAGACTTATTTGTCACAGATTTGGAAGAAATGTTATTGATGCGGAGATTTTGACGGGCCAGTTCAAGGGAACAAGAGTTTTCTTGCCCCGCATGCCTTTAAGAACTTCAGAAGATGCAAAACTACCATTTGATATGACACGCAGGCAATTTCCCGTATGGCTGAGCTTTGCATTGACCATTAATAAATCACAAGGACAAACAATACCTCATGTTGGCATATATTTGCCTGATCATGTATTTAGTCATGGCCAGTTGTATGTGGCACTTTCCCGTGGTGTTTCACAAGCAACTACAAAGGTTTTGGTTAAGAAGGGAAATATACATGACCTAGAAGGGGTTTACACAAGAAATGTGGTTTACCCGGAAATATATGCTAAATTACGGAACACTAATACCTGAAGGTGTGATTTGTATTATATTATTTTTATGAACTCTTAATTTTTCTTTTAGATTTAATTAATAGTGAATGCTTCTAAGTAAATGTGTTTATCATTTTGCCCCTGACGGTACTTTAAAATATGAAATAACATATAAAACTAAACTAAACTAAACTATTACCATGAATTTATGTGCTTCTATTTTTACGAAAACAAGTATTTAATATTGGGATAGCACGTTATACTCAAACAGAGATGTGCACGCGAGTACCGCGTGCAGCAGTTGCTAGTATTTAAAAAGGAAAGAGAAGAAATCAAAGGAATGAACATGAAGCACAATTCAGTAAGTAGCAAAAAACATTAAATAAAATAACTCCAACAACTGGCTTCCCACAACATAACTGAGATCGATATGTCTTCATTTAATAAGTATATCTGAGAAAAAAATGTATCATTCAGTCGAAATGAAGTAATCACATGATGACCCCTTAAGAATAGTGATATTACAGGAAGACACTGCAAGACTAAGAATAGGTACAGGTATCCTAACATAACTTCAATATTTAATCACATGATGACCCCTTAGGCCATCTCCAATCCGTAGGGCTATTCACAGCCCAGTTGGTGTCAATCTCCACCTGGTGTGATGTGGCACCACCTGGTGCGTTGTGGCAGGGACGCGCTGATCAGCGCGTCACATGTTCAGGGCAATGGGACAGCCCAACTCATCGACCTGGGCTGTGTAAATCCACCGCCCTGGATGGTCTCCAACCCATCCAGGGCGGGCTAGGCCCATCTCCACCCACCCCATGGGTGGGTTGGAGATGGCCTTAAGAATGCATATTTAACTAATCGTGATATGATCATAATAGCACTTTCATTAAATTAATACATGGGTGCATGATATTTAAAAAGTAATGATTCAAACAAATGTGTACCGGCAAAGAATCACAGCCAACTTAGCACATCTCTCTAACTTGTCCACAATTTCCACGAAATTTTATTTTGAAAACAATATATGATAAAATACTCAAAACTAAGGTGTATAAATAGGCACCTAAGTAACTATCTATCTATCTAAGTACACAAACACAAAATTAAATGGGTAGTGCGCCATTAATATTAATATTTCTGGGATAAAATTGACGATGATGATGGTAGGTGTCACATCAATATATAATACTATTTTTCATGATCAACGGAGCTATTGCAAAAGAGGATTGTTCCTCTATCACGGAGGATGGTGGGAATCGGGGGCGGCCTGGGAATCGGAGGGTAGGGGGGAAGGGTGGGGTGGGGATTTTTTTTTAAATTATAATTATTTATTATTTAATATTTTAATAAATATTAAATAGTTTTTAATTATATAATTTATTATTTTAATAAACATTAAATAGATTAATTCTATTATATAAATTTTATATTTAAAAGGAATATTTTTTCTTAATTTTGGTGATATTTATGTTAATGTATTATTTAATTTATTAATATTGTTTATAAATTAAATTAGTTATTTAAATAAAATAAGTAAAATTTTCTAAATTGGTCAGCACGTGGTCTTATTCGAGTCAATTTGGAAATTTTGCAACAATGTGGATTAAAATCGTCACTAAATTTGGAGATGTGGGGCTTTTTTGGTAACCTAAAATGTTATGGGGTAAAATTATCAGTCAACATAAGTAATGGTATCAAATGTGTAAAGTTTTAACGGCCACGTGACATTCACGTGACAATTCCGTCATTAATTTGACGGAAGTATTAAATGTGCATAGTGGATTTGAGATATGATATTAAATATGTCAGTAAAAAAAATTGTGGTATCAAATCCCTAAAGTAGGTTGAATTATGGTATGAAAAGTGTAATTCTCTCCTTTTTAAATATCATATATGAGTTCCATGATTATTAAGTTAATGACTAAGTTAATGACTACGAGCTAGTATGATCATATCACGTCTAGCGATCTAGTATTTTGACTTTTTTCTTTTTTTTTTTTTATTCCAAGCGCGTCGAGTACACTTCATGGGAATCTCTCACAAACATTTATTTGAAGCTAAGTTTGCTACTTAACTTTATAGAACTAACATTGCTTCAAAAATTGTAATAAAAATTTGATGGTTCAGTTCAACGGTAAAAAAATTAAGATTCAAAATTTGAACAGTCGACACAATTTCAGCTGCTTGTGAAAATCAAGATTAATCTTACTCCATCGAGAATATTGGAGCCAGTTGTGTAGGGGGACAAGATGTGAGAATCATGTCTATTATTATTTGTAGCTAATTCAAATATTTTTGAGTATTTTATAAACCGTGGACCTCATATACTTTCGTATTAAGAGCTAGCTAGCTAGCTGGAGATATGCTTTGGCAGAGATTTACAGAGATCTCTGATGAAATTTGAATCAATTTTTAAGTTATGTCATGAGCATCACGAAGAGTTAAGATGAATCAGTATGCATGCACTACTTCTCTAAATTAAAAGAAGAAAGAGTTAATAACAATTTACCCTCTTGATATACATAACGTTCAATTTATCTATATGTGTTTTGAAAAAGTACACTTTACCGCAGTCCCTGTAATCTTATAAAAGTTACCCACTCCCTGGTTATTTTATATATGGCAGTTTACCACCCTGTGTTATGATAATATGGTACTTTCCCCCTATGGTATGTTAAATATTGCAATTTATCCCATATGTTATGATAAATGTGGCAATTTATCACAATATTTTACAAAACACATTTCATGCCCACTCTCAATTTCGACAAGTGTTTTACACTCTCCGGATGAACAAGATAATTTGTTTCTTAAAATTTTACAGGGTATAAAGTGTTATTTTTCAAATCACGGATGAATAAATTAAACATTATATATTTTTCACGGAAAAATTGGCATTAAAAGAAAATATAGAAAAATTGATTGCCTACCCAAATTAAGTGTAAAATTAAATTTAACCAATGATTGGGGAGGGGGAAGATGTGAGAATCATGTGTATTATTTTTTGAATATTTTATAAACCGTGGCTTCATTTACTTTTGTATTATACTAGTTGGAGATATGATTTTGCAGAGATTTTCAGAGATCTCTTATGAAATTTGAAAAAAAAAATTAAGCTATGTCATGATCATAGTGAAGAGTTAAGTTGAATCAGTATGGGTGCACTACTTTTTTAGATTAAAAAAAAAAATAGAGTTAAAAGACAATTTACCCCATTCGTATTCATAATGTTTAACTTATGTCTCTATGATTTGAAAAGGAGCATTTTGTCCCCTAGTGATCTTATAAAAGTTTAACAACGTCTCCCTATATTTTTTTATAAAAGTATTCATCTAACGAAACAACTCTGCATTTTCCAACCGTTATAAATTGTGAAATTGAATGTTGAATTTTTTGAGCAAATTAATGGTTACAAGACATTGTTACATGAAATAAGTAAAGATCTAATGACAATTTATCCCCTGTGATTTGTATATGTTCAATTTACCTCTCTATAAATGAAAAAGAGCACACTACCCCCACCCCCATGGAAATTTAAAAGGACCTTCAACTAGAGAGTGTGACTCACTCTGTAAAATTGAGAATGGACATGGAAATAATTTTTGTAACATAGGAGGATAAAGTGCAACATTAATTTATGATTACACAGGGGGTAAAGTGCCTCATATAAGAGGCCCCATCAATTTTCACTACTGTGAATTTTCTTCTTGATTTAATACTAGTTGTTTAGTTCAATTTATATTTATACTTCCTCTTCATGTGTGGACGGACTGAATATTTGGGTGCAACAAGTCCAACACGTAATATATTATAGCTCAACCTTGCGAATTGTGACATGCTGGCCCAAACACACGAATAATGATCGATCGGGCCTTTGTTAAAAGGACGAAAGTGTTTGAGTTAGGATCCCGGGCGGAAAGTGTTTGGGTGAAGAATAATCTCATCATACAAAGATCCCATCACGAAATGAGGTGGTCAGCATCAAGTTGTGCTATGATACATATATATATACAATTTTTCCATTTTCAGCTCGTTCATTAGAAAGAAGAAATTACATATATACAATTATACATATATCCTCTTTAATTATATTTACTTTTTACTTGTGGGATAATAATTTTGAAAAGGTCAAATTATATTTCAGGTACGCGGCAACGGAAGCAAAGGTCATTATTATAGAAATTAAAATTTAGTCTTAAACATGATATTCATCTAATTTTAATTTATTCGATAGTCTTAAAAATTTATCAATCGAAGATCAAAACGAGAGACTTACTTGGAAAAATTATTTCGAAATTTTATCAATGGAAGATCCAAACAGGAAATTAACTTGGCTTGAAAATTCAAATTAAATTGTTGACTAAATATATATGCACTAAAATATTGAGATTTTCGCAAGTATATTAAAAACAAATTAACAAGCGATTCGACCACTTTGTCCTTGCCAAATCCGAAAGGAAAACTTGTTTCCGTAGGAAATTTTCATATTACTCAAATTTAGACGGACACTTGATTCCGTAGAAATTTAAGACATTTCAACGGATTTCTTTCCGTCGAAATTGTCAAAATTTCTACGGATTTGGGTTTCCGTTGAAATTTCTTTCCTGTTGTTAGCCTTATGTATATGTCACAATATGCCACAATATGCAGAGCTACCTTCATTTGATCACGTCGTAGGCTCTTCGTAGGCTTGCTCAAAATCGTGATGCCGCAAGAAAAAGTCGCTTGAATTGGCATCAAAATTGTCTTACATTTGTTTGCTCTCTTTTTCGATATTGGCATCTAGGCCTATATATGTAAGGGTGTTCTCTAATTAAAGCTGGAATTTATGTTTGACAGAAAGCTGATCAGCTCCATATTTTAAATTACTCATAAATTACTTACCCGTAGAGTATACTGTCACAAGTTAATACATTTTAAATTGTTTAAGATCCTACTTACTGAATAAAATATAAATATTACAATTACCAAGATATTTTGGCTTGTTCCAATCTAAGTAAGAATATTTTAATACAAGAAAAGTTGGTTCTCTAGGTGTTGTCAAATTTAGACGGAAACTTATTTCCGTAGAAATTTAAGATATTTCAACGGATTTCTTTCCGTTGAAATTGTACAAATTTCTACAGATTTGGGTTTCCGTTGAAATATTTTTATTTTTTCCTTTTTTATTTATTTTTTCAGCGAAATTATACAATTTCGACGGAAACATATCCGTCGAAATTATATATATTTCGACGGAAATTAATGTCCGTCGAAATATATTTTATTGTTTCATTTTTTATTAAATTTTTTCGTGAAATTATCTAATTTCGACGGAAATAAATCCGTCGAAATTATAACAATTTCGACGGGAATAAATTTCCGTCGAAATTTATTTTATTTTTTCTTTTTTAATTAAATTTTTTTTAAAAAAAGAAAATTTCGACGGACATACATCCGTCGAAATTTAACAAATTTCGACGGATTTGAAATCCGTCGAAATTTTCTTTTTTCTTTTTTTAAAGTAATTGTATTTTCGACAATAATTTCGACGGCCCTTACATCAGTCGAAATTAATTTCGACGGACATGTATTCTGTCGAAATATTTCGACAGAAATTTGTTCCGTCGAAAATTTAAGCAAAATTTCAACGGATTTTTTTCCGTTGAAATTTTTCAGTCGAAATTCTTCCTTTTTCTAGTAGTGATGGTTTATGCTAAGTTCACAATGGTTCGAGCCTAACTCACCTTAAATGCTAAATTTTGAATTGAGAATTGTCCAAGACCTTATTATAAATGTGCAACTATCTATTTTCAATAAGATGCAGCTAATGAATGTCTTAAATCGAAAAATGCAAATTTAATTAAAGTTGCATCAAAACACTATTAAAAGTAGGTAGATATAAATTTTAAACCAATCACATAAAATATTATCTTCTAGTTTCCAGTAAATTTGGCAAAAATTTTATTATATCAAAAGGTATATAAGTCATATCAGAATCAATATAGCACTTTGAACAATCGATTATAGTAAGATGCAAAAAAAAAAAAAATTAAAAAAAATAAAAAATAAAAAGTCTATTGTAGTAAAAAAATTATTTTCTACAAAGACAGCTAGCCTCACTACAAGAAATATTACTATTGGCCACGGCCCAAACTCGTGGCCAATACTTGATTTGCATGGCCAAAAGATATTGGCCTCGATTATGCCACGGCTACTCAGCCGATTTATTTGCAAGGGTGGCCAAAACATTGGCCTCGGCTATAGGCATGGCCAATGTATTGGCCACGCATATGGCCATGGCCTTCAAGCCGAGGCCAATGTTTAGTAAATTCTGGTATTTGTATTATAGCCATGGCTTCCTAGCCGTGGCCAATAGCAGAATTCTAAATCCCCAAATATGGATTGGATTTTAGTTGTTCGAAAAGATAATCCTTTTTTATTTATTTATTTAAATAATACTAAAACTTTTTCCCACATTATATTTACAATTCAATAAATTTATGCATACAATATGCTAAAGTATTATTAGTTTAAATCCTTAAAATGTCATAGCAAATACAAAATACAAAAAACACCTCAACAAATAGTAGAACAATATCTCTCTTAACATGTACCTTTTGCCTTTAATCAAATTCTAATCTATTACAATTAATCTTGTCATCTCTTCAACCTAACCTGTTCACATGAACAAATAAATAGACAACAATTCTTCATTATTACCAACAAAGAAAACAAAAGTTGAATCAAATAAAATCTTAACTAAATTATGTAAAGCAAGAAAAAAAATTAAAAAGAAAATGGTAGAATTATGTGTAGGCAAAAAAAACACAGTTCTGCCATCAGATATTGTGCCAGATTATCTTACCTCATAATTCTGGAGAATTTTGACAAAATAATTACATCTGCAAAAAGAGCTAAAAATTGGCAAATTGCAGTGTTAGAGAAGACTATAAGAATTGCAAGAAAGAAAGAGTTAATAGACGATGATTGTTCTCTCAATAAAGTTCAAATTGAGATCAATCAACTGAAATCGAAGGCAATCTTGGACCATTCAGGTTAATTCAACAGAATGCTTCACAAAAAAAAAAATGTAGCAGTAAAAATAAGAAAAGTCATTATTATATAATCATATACGTTTTAGCAATATTTGCACTTGATCATTAATTGAAATAAGAGACGCAGTTACTTTCTACCTCTAGATAGGCTTACAACTGGTTTCAGACATCCCTACAAGATTATTCCCTCATTAGTGATACTAACCTCACCAAGGGTTAAAAATTGTACATGAGAACAAAATCATTGTCTTTATGCTCCTTAGATTCCCAAATTCAGATGGAACGGCTCCATAAGATGATTATGTATTATGTTAAAGATGATTATGACTTTTTCTCCTAAAAGTAATTGAGCATAATTCGGATATCTTATACATCAAACATAATCATATGAATTAATGGAAATATGGCTTACAGAGTCAGAAGATGCTCCAAGTTGCCAGCGAAGTAACAAGTTGACTACCAAGAATTCCCAAAATCTCAAAACGGCAAACTCATAGTGACGTCTATACGGTACACAACCAATTTGTCATGGAAACCTTAAAAATTATATACTGTCCATTCAAGAAACAACAACAATATTCATAGTTGCACAAACAGGGAAAGGGCAATTTCACATCAGGTCCGATCAATCCACGCATAACTAAAATCAAGTGTTAGTTGACTTACCAGCAATTGAGATATTTGACTACCACTTGATTATTTTCCTAAGTCTATGTCAAGTTTAACTCCTTCAGTTCCTCTGCTAAGTAAAACCTGAAAGACATATGAGTTAATTCCATTTAAGAATGATATTTAGACAAGTAAAACAGATGAAAATTCATCATGAAGAAAAAGTAATGAAAGTATCGAAATTCAAAGCAATAACAATACATCAAGAACATGTTATTCTGAATATTTATATGTGAAGCAGCAAGACAATAAAACCACACTTGATAACTAGGCTCTTTTGAAATCCTGCAGAAGAAGACACCTTGTGTGTCTGAATCTTTCTCTTTTGATCTTTTTCTAAGGTTCCTTTGCTGGAACTAAAACAAATTAAAAACATTCAATCTGGACATGTTATACATCAAATATATTTGATAGCAATAAGATTGAAACTTGAGCACTTCACAAAAATAAGTTCATACAAGCAAATAACACTATCATGATAGAAAGATATATTACAATTATACAAAACAGCAAAACAAAATATCTGAACAGAGTCGAGTCAGATATATACTCGTAGAAAAACTCCTATAACATCAAAAGTAAAACTAAAATAAATTAAAATTAAAGAAGAGAAAAGCTGACGACCATATTTTAACTTGCCGAGGGAAGAAGCAATTTCAACAATTCGAAACTTAAAACAACATCCTTACAGTTTCAGTCAATCATTCTGTGAAAAAAATCAAAAAAGCAGAAGATAATAATGCCAATATGTACACCTAAATAACTCCAAAATTAAAAATTAAATTAAAGAAATAAAGTAAAAGCTTACCAAATTTTAACTTGCCGATCGAAGAAGCATCTTCGGCAATTCGAAGCTAAAAATCTTCACCTTCCTTACATTTCAGTCAATCAATCTATATCAGCTAAAAAATTCCAAAAATTCAGTGTAAGCTTGTACACCTGAAAAAAAAAAAAAAAAAAAATAAAAAGTTAGAAGAGAATACGTTTACATTTATCGATTTAGAGATTGCGCGAGTCGATTTACCTAATTAAATGGAGAAGATTCACGAAATTTAAGAAAACAGATGAGAACATTTTGAAATTAGAAAGAGGGATGGAGAAAATACCTGGGGGTTACGGGAATTTGGGAAAAATGAAAATAATAAATTATTGTTTAATTAGGTCAAATTGAGCTGAATGTTTTGGGCTTTTTATTAGGCTCCTTAAGCCCACGTACGCCAATTTACTATGGAAATGCTTCAAGCTTTGTAAGCCAACTTTTAAGGGAAAATATACTATCGGCCACGGCTCTACAAATAATGAAAGTTTACGCCAGACTTATCATTATAAAATAATCGACCACGGTGAATTAGCGATGGTCATTGTAACTGCTACGATTATCCACACCGTCTCGAATACAGCGTGGCCAAAATAAAAATTTCTTGTAGTGCCTTAAGCCCTTAATCGGTTTAAAATTTCAGATCAGCTTTAACAATTTAGTAGTTCATTTTTCGCTAATAGATGTTTGAAACAATCATTTTATAGTGAAGAATTTTAATTTCATAAAACGTATGTGTCTATATAGGTTCTCGAAATTTCCCCAAGAAAAAAGACAACAGAAGAAGGGAAAGACTGTAGCTAATAAAAAAGTTGATTATTGGAATATTTGTAACAAGTACTGAACAAGCAAAATCTCCTTCAGCTTTTAATAAACCTACACAAATAAAGAACGTAACAATGGGTCAACTGTTACGTGTAAGAGCATCTAATGACTCCGAGATGGAATATCCTCTCCCTCTCTCTCCCTCTCCCCCTCCCTCTTCCTTTTTCCATAGTTTTTTAGTCATCTCTAGTGACTCATTCTATCAAATTCATTTAATTATAAATTTTATCCTTCTCCATTCTCACTAGTTATTATTATTATTATTATTATTATTATTATTATTACACCAAAAAAAAAAATTAACATTAATTTAAAATCATACATTAGGGAACTTAGAAAATTAAGGTCAATGTTTCACCGTATGAATTCGTAGAGTTGTAGTCGAACATGATTTTATGATTGTATCGTATTATTTTAAATTTTTAAAAAGAATTATTTTTGGGTGATAAATACAACCCCAAAATTATTAAAACAAATCAATATTAAAATAATAGTGTTAATTAAATGAAATGAAAGTTATATTTTTATAATTAAAAATAATTATCTCCAAATAATATACAAATTTTAGGAATTTTTTTATTTTTAAATAAAGATAAAAAAAAAGAACCAAGTAAAACAAAATAAGATAAAATAAAAAATAGCATGTGAGGGAGGGGGCTTGGATGGAGGAAGCTCCCCCTCCCCACTCCCTCCAGGCTCCCTCCAGGATCCCTCTAATCTGAATACCCTCTCCCCCTTAGTTATTAGAGATGAATTTTTTTCCCCCTTCCCCCCACATACCCTTTAGAGCATCTCCCTATTAGTCATTAGAGATGCACTAATACTATAAAGAGTGTAAGGGTCTGTTTGTTTGGTGTTTGAGAAAGTAGTTTGGGAGAGTAGTGGATGTTTGAGAAATAATCTCGATTTGCGTAACGTTGTTTGTTTGAATTTTCATAAAGTGGTTTGAGAAATAAAGTAGGTGTATGTTTTTTTTGGAAGAGTGAGATTGTAAGTGTAAGATGTGTAAGATTTTATGTCAAATCATATTTGTTATGAGAGATAAATGGTGTAAAAGATATGTTACTTTATGTCAAATCATAGTAGAGTTTGTATAGATTTTGTTTGAAAATTGTTGTTTGTTTGGCTTTTAAAGAGTGGTTTGAGAAAATTGAGATATGTAAAATTTATTTGAGAAAGTAGAAAACATGTTTGTTTTGCATTTCCCAAACACGAAAAAAATTTGAAAAACGCCAAACAAACAGGTCCTTAGTGTTACAATCCCCATAGTTTAGGGATAAACTTTATTTAGCCCAATTTTTTCTAAAGTGTAGTTTGATTGAAGAGAATATCGGTTGTGTCTTTTCATTTTCTTTTACTTATTAAATGACATGTCATACTCGATTTCTAGTTTGAATCTGTTTGGATAATTACAATATATTATTCATGTAATTGATTGACAAAAGGTGACCTTACACTGTAAATACGATTTGTGATTGGTTTGGTGTGGTTTGAAGTTTGAACTGGAATTTTCTAACGAGTTCGAGTTTTAGATTTTTTTTAATTGAGTTTTAGGTTCTATTTGAACTAAGCTGGAATCTTAAAGAAGTCGAAGCGAAGATTATATCTGCAAAGCTTCTGGTGTCAACGAACACCCTCCCAACTTTGAAAGCTTATGACCAAAGAGTTTGGTTTAAGGTCGGGTGAGCTGCCGGTATCTAGGACGCTAAACCCAATGGAGACTTTTGAGTCTGCGATTATATCCTTTTGGTTCTCAGCGCCAGCTAGGTTCCCAACAATGGTATATAAACCTCTGGTGATCATGCAGATAGTACCGCGATGGGGGAAATTCTTATCCAGACCGGGTTTGGCCGAATCCAAAGCAACTGGATGTAACTCCCAGGAGAGTGACCAATCACAAAGCAAGTGCAATACACTTGATTGGTGGTTGGATGGGCTTGGCCAAGCTAGGCTTGGACAAGAATTTTCCCCGCGATATTGGTCCCCCTCATCACTTGATTCGTCGGGGTCCTTGGCGTGCCCTTTTCCCTTCCGATCCCTAGGGATTTTAGGTCTAATATGATCTTTCCCACTTGTTTGTATGTAGGGGCTCGCTGCTCTTTGGCTTTCAGTATTCTTCTTTAATATATTCCTAAAGGAATCCGTCATGTATGTGTTCGATCTCATACTTGAGTTGGATAAATTTTGGGTATCATGTTATGATAGCGGCAGTAAGTTTTATTGTTAACCTCTTTTGGCTTAATGAAAGGAGCCTTCAGAATAGCGGATTATTACTTTAATATCGTGAAAAATATGTTGACTCGTGAATCGTTTAGAGGGTTCAAATTCTCATCTTGGCGATTGCACCCGGGAGGCGATCTAGTCACCGTTTTCCCCTTATCGTTGGGGGAGGCATTTTTGCGGTCCTCGTGCTTTGGACCTGGGCTTCAATCCCCATGGTTCAATTGTTGGTGCCGTTATCGGTGTGCTATGCTCAATGGGGCGGCATGATTTCGAAGTTGACCTTAGATTTCGAGTTTCTTTTGTTCAAAGGAATATGTGTTGATTTCTAATTTTTTTTTCAGCAAATTGGTACTTGAATTCACTATAGGTAATGTTAATTTGAAGGTTTTGAGTTTAATTTATGAAAAATTTACATAGACACCCCCTAGCTATTATCCTAATTACAGGATTTATCCACTTGTTTCAAATATTACAAAGACACTCCCCTCGAAGAAAACTATACTACCAGGACACCCCTTGCTACCCCCTCAAAAATTACAATTGCCTATTTTTCAAAATTATTTTGGGGCTTTTGTTCCTTTCATCAAGACGAGTTCATAGACACCAACCTTGTCAAATTTCATCAAGTAATTTGGGAAAAATGATGACCGAGTTTGAAATTTCAGATGTAGAATTCTTTGCGAACCAAACTTTTAACAACAATTTCTCTCAAATTACTTGATGAAATTACAATAGCGGGTTGTCTCTTTATTCACTACAAAAAAAGGGGGCTTCACCTACGACCTGATTCCAACGAAAATAAATATGTCGCTATTAGTGACGGATTAGTAACCAAATACCAACATAATTTCAATTAGAAAATCTATCTTCAATAATAGCGACAAATTACCGACGGAATATCGACAAAATTATTTTTTGTAGGAATTCGATTGTTAAGTTGTAGGGAAAAGTTATTCATAGCGACGAAATCATTCCAACGGAAAATTATCCGTCGCTATTTAGATTTTAGTAACTGAACAACGACGGAACCATCAATAAAAATATGTTCCGCCAATAATAACGACAAATAACCAACAAAAAATTGGGAAAAAATACTTTTCGTAGGAATTCGGTTGTTAAGTTGTAGGAAAAAATTATCCATAGCGACGAAATCATTCCAACTGAAAATTATCCGACACTATTTAGATTTTAGTTACTGAACAGTGACGGAACCATCAATAAAAATATATTCCGCCAATAGCAATGAATAATAACCAACGAAAAAGGGAAAAAAATATTTTTCATAGGAATTCGGTTGTTAAGTTGTAGGAAAAAGTTATCCACAGCGATGAAATTGTTCCAACGAAAAATTTCCATTGCTATGTAGCTCTAGTAACAAATGTGTAACCGAATAGCGACAAAACCAACAATAGAAAAATTTTCCCAAATATTTTTATTGATTAAATTCATTTTCCAATGGATTAACCAATTTTTTATTGATTCATAAATTTTATATATTTTCACTGATTTTACACTTCGATAAAATTAGTGAAAAAACAAGTTACTCGGCGAAAAAATGTGAAAATCTGTAAATTGGTGGGAAAATGGTGAAGATGGGTTAAGTCATTGAAAACATGTGATTTCAATTAAATTAAAGTAAAAAATTGGTGAATTCGATTTAAAATGAGTTTAACCTATCAGGAACAGGTAAATTTGATGAAATCGGTAAAAAAAAAAAAAATAAGTAAATCAATAAATTTGGGGAAAAAATGGGTGAAATCAATGAAAAAATGGGTTCAATCGATGAAATTGAAAAAAAAAACTTATGAGATTGGTGAAAAAATGAGTTAGGTTGGTCCAAAACAGTTAAATTGCTGAAATTTGTGAACAAAACGGGTTAAATCAATAAAAAAAATTACAAACAATGAAATTAATGATAAAACAGATGAAATCGGTGGAAAATGGGTCACGGTTAAAAATGATTTAAATCGATGAAACCTTGGTGAATAATTTAAAGCAATCAAAACAGTGCAACTCAATGAAATTATTTGTATTTGGAAAAAAAAAAGATGAAATCGATGAAAATTAGGTTAATTCGATCATAATCGTGTAACTCGATGAAAAATAGTGAAAAAATGGGTTAAATCGATTAATAATATTTTAATTCGATGAAATTAGCGCAAGGACAGATGATATCGGTTAATAATCTGATATCTAAGTCAGAAATGGTTTAAATCAATGAAAATGGTGAAAAACAAGTTGAATCAGTGAAAAATAGCTTAAATAAGTGATATTGGTAAAAAAAAAAAAAAAGGGGCTAAACTGGTGAAAACTGTGAGTAACATGTTCCGTAGGTAAAAAAAAGTTTAAATCAACAAAATTAGTGATAAAAATTGATGAAAACCGTGGGAAATGTCAAAATGATTTAAATCGATCAAACTAATGAAAAATGAGTTAAATCATTGAAAAAATTGATGAAATAAAATGTTAGTGGTTTATATATATAATTGTCTAATGAAAATACAATAAAGTTGTCCAGCTCAACTGGTTTGATCCTTTAATATGTATATATATGAGGTCAAGGGTTCAAATCCCACATCCAACAATTTAATTAAAATTACATTGCCTAGTCGCCCGGGCGCACATTGCCTAGGCCAAGCCCAGGCGAGACCTAGGCATCCGAGGTAGCCCCATTAGTGGCCCGGGCAAGACCTGGGCGTGGCCTAGGTGCCTAGGCCTCGCCCAGGCGAGCTCGAGGCAGTTCCATGAGTGGCATTGGCGCCTAGGCCAAGCCCAGGCGATACAGAGGCGCCCGGGGCAGCCCCAGCGCCTGGGCTATGACCAAGCATGGCCTAGGCGCCTCAGTCAAGCTTAGGCAAGACCTAGGCGCCCGAGTCAGGCTCAGGCGCGCTCAAGAACGACTCAGTCAATTCTAAGTCTAGGTTCAATTTTTTGCTCCGACCCGATGCTAGTAACGAAATCAGCAACAAAAAAGTTGTCACTAGGTTCCAACAGATTTCCTTCAAATTAGTGACAAAAATAAGCTAACGGAAACATTTCAATGCTAAATCCGTCAGAATGATTTCAACCGATTGGCGACAACCGACATATTTATGCCGTTGGAAATCAGTTAGTAACCTTCCTACGCATTTCCAACAACAAAATTGTCGAAAAAAATAATCGGGCCCGATCGTTCATCCGACGCTTTTTCCAACAAAAATACCAACAAAAATGAACCGTCGCAACATTTACAAACGGAAAAAAAAACCGTTGCTTCATTTACCTACGGGGCCTTCACCTACGAATCAACTAACGGAAAAAAAGTGTCACTACTCATGAATACCAACGGAAATCAAGGCTTCATTAATGGAATCTGCAGTAGGTGAAGCCCAGTTTTCTTGTAGTGATTATTGCGAATAGAATTTATGCTCGTAAGTCAATTACCGGGGTCAGTTTCCCAACTTGGAGATTGCACCGGGGAGGTGACATGGCCACATGTTTTCCCTTATCATCGCGGGAGGTCTTTTTTAGGTCCTCGTGCCTTGGACATAGGCTTCAATCCCCATGGTTTAATTTTTGGTGCCGTCATCAGTGTGCTACGCCCAAAGGGGCGGCAGGATTTTGAAGTTAACCCTAAGTTTCGTGTTTCTTTGGTGCTACATAATTGGTGTTAATTTCTACTTGTTTTCAGAAAATTGGTACTTGAATACACTGCAGATAACGTTAATTTGAAATTTTTGGGTTTAATTTCTTGCCATGAACAACTTCTTCCCTCGCCTAACAATGGGGATGATGAGTAATCTGCAAATCCACCACAAATCTTCTTGTGGTGTGAGATTTTTTTTTTCTTCATAATAATATTAATTATTAAAGTTAGTAAAACTAAAAATATATTGACTATGTAATATAAAATAAATATAATGTTAAGCGATTTGTTAATATATAAATAGTATAGAATATAGATATGATGATTTACCTTTACATGATGACCCCTCAGGAATAGTGATATTACAGGAAGAGACTAAACCATGAATAAAACACTACAAGAAAAGCAGCTTTTTCCGACGGAAATTTCCGACGGACAAATATTCCGTCGGAAATTAAGTAGAATTTCCGACGGCATTTCCGACGGACAATCAAATCCGTCGGAAAAATCAATTTTTTTTAAAAAAATATTAGAAAATCATTTCCGACGGGAGTATTCCGTCGGAAATTATATTAAAAATAATTGAAAAATATATTATATAATTTCCGACGGGTATATTCCGTCGGAAATTATATTAAAAAAATTAAAAAATATATTATATAATTTCCGACGGGTATATTCCGTCGGAAATTATATTAAAAATAATTAAAAAAAATATTATATAATTTCCATAATTTCCGACGGAATATACCCGTCGGAAATGGCATTTAAAAAATCCAAAATTAAATTTTATAATTTCCTACGGAACATATCCGTCGGAAATTATTTTTAAAAAAAAATAAAAAAAAGGAAAAAGATTTCCGACGGATTATTCCGTCGGAAAATAATAAAAAAAAATATATATATATTAATAAGTTCCGACAGAAATAATCCATCGGAAATATTTAGGAACAAAAAAAGAAAAAATAAATAATATTTTCCGACGGATTATGCTGTCGGAAAATACTAAAAAAATAAAGACCTCAATGAACTGAAATTTTCCGACGGGTTATGTTCGTCGTAAAATATATATAAAAAAGAACAAATATATTTATAATTTTCGCTGGCCATAGTTAAAAGGAAAATATTATGAAAAAAGATTGGTCTAAATAATTAATTAAAATATCCCGACGGGACTAATTTATCGGAAATTTTACTTAAAGAAAAAAGTGTTGACTCTGGTCAATTAGACCTCCAATTCGAGAATCGATCCATCTAATTACGAATAATCTCAATGTACATAACCCCGAGATCAACCGTGTTGACTTTGGTCACTTAGACCTTCAAATCGAGAATCGATCGATCTGATTACGAATAACCTCAATGTACATAACCCCGAGGTCAACAGTGGTGACTTTGGTCAATTAGACCTCCAATTCGAGAATCGATCGATCTAATTACGAATAACCTCAATGTACATAACCCCGAGGTCAATAGTGTTGACTTTGGTCAATTAGACATTCAATTCGAGAATCGGTCGATCTAATTACGAATAACCTCAATGTACATAACCCTGGGGTCAATAGTGTTGACTTTGGTCAATTAGACATTCAATTCGAAAATTGGTCGATCGAATTACGGATAACCTCAACGTACATAACCCTGAGGTCAATAGTTTTGACTTTGGTCAATTAGACCTTCAATTCGAGAATCGGTCAATCTAATTACGGATAACCTCAATGTACATAACCCCGAGGTCAATAGTGTTGACTTTGGTCAATTAGACCTTCAATTTGAGAATCGATCGATCTAATTACGAATAAACTCAATGTACATAACCCCGAGGTCAATAGTGTTGACTTTGATCAATTAGACCCTCTATTTGAGAATCGACCGATCTAATTACGAATAACCTCAATTTACATAACCCCGGGGTCAATAGTGTTGACTTTGGTCAATTAGACCTTCAATTCGAGAATTGATTGATCTAATTACGAATAACCTCAATGTACATAACCCCCGATGTCAATAGTTTTGACTTTGATCAATTAATATAAAAAAATTGAATTAAAACAATTTTTTTTACCGGATTAATAACCTCAATAAACATAACAAAATTGAATTAAAACAGTTTTTTTTTACCAGATTAAGTGAGTTTTGCACGATTTTAGTCTTCTTCATTTATAAAATAATTGTAATTAAAAAAAGTTTAAATATTGATGAATAATAATTATGAATTAATATTAAAAAAAAAATAGATTTCCGACAGGCAAAGCCCGTCGGAAACTATGCGACTAAAAGCCCTATCCGCGCAGCTCTTCTCATTTATTTCATTTCTCTTCTCTCCTCCGCTGCAAAACCCTAGCCGCGCAGCTCTCTATCCCTCTCTCCTCCGACTAAAAACCCTAGCCGCGGATGCAAAACCCACCACCACCGCCGCCATTACCGCCATCACCATCCTCCCACTTCCCCTCTCTCTCTCTCTCCCTACCCCCAATCAACCCACCACTTCCCGTACTGCACCACTGCCCGACTCGCGCCGCCCGTGCTTCTGCCCAGTCCGCCCAGCCCAGCCCACTGCCGCTCCTGTCTGAACTCGTGCGGCCATGACAGCCCAGCCCATCCCGCCCCTGCCCCCAATTACCCTTTGATTGTAGAGGTAAATTCCCCTGCTACTTTATTTTTGGGAGGATTTGAAGTGGGTTTGGTTTAATTGTGTGATTTAAAGCTATTTCAAGAATCAAGGATCAGTTTTCGTTTTTGGTACATTTTTATTGCTTCTGGTTTCAGATCTCTTTCAGCAAAATTGAATCTCTCTATTTTTTGTCCTCTTCTTTGTATCACTCAGTCTAGATGTGTTCTTGATTTGTACCCACATTTTTTCTATAATTGTTCTACCATTATAGAAAACGAAAATGTTGAGATTGTGGGTTAATAGCAATTTTGTGAATTTGGTGTACTAAATTTTCGCCCTTTTTCATATTCAAAAACAATTATGGGTTTGTTTTAAGAAATGCAATCAGATTTCTGATTTAGTGGTAGATATTCACATATTAGGTTTCCTAATATTCAATATGGTCAAGGAATACAATAGAATATGGTAGATATTTACATATTAGATTTCTGATTTAGTGGTAGAAATACAATAGAATATTAGGTTTCCTAATGTATAAATATCCAAAATTATGTTTGCATTATTAATACATATTCAATAAATATCGTGTATTATTGTAAAATAAGTTAAATTTTTGCAGAGTCATGTGACAAAGAAATGGTGAAATGTAAGCAACTAGGATATTTGACAAGTTAATACTGAATAATGTTCTTTTATAAGACTAATACTGACCGATTTTCCTAATGTATAAATATCTTATTATATAAGGATTAGTGGTAAATCAGAGATTATTTCTGGTTTATTTTGGTTAGGAACGAATCAAAATTTTATTGTATTGATGATTTGTTGTTCTGTAATGGTTGATTACCTTCTTAAGTTGATGAAAATGAGTGTTTCGCTTCAGTTCCCTGTTTTCTATTAATGTGTATTGATTTGTGTTTTCTCTAGAAGAATTTTAGAGCTTAGATGAAAATTGTGAAGTTCCAGTAGGTTTGAAGTTCTTAGGTTTCTGCATTTGCATAAGATGAGCATTGATTGAGAATTAAACGAATTTGGTGGAGTGGGGTGTTGGGTAAAATTGTTTGGTGGACATTAATATAGTTAAGCTATTTAGGAATTGATGTATAATTAGTGTAAATTCTTGTGAGAAGGAACAAAAGTGAAATGCCATGACTAGATATTAAGTGCAAAAGTTGTAGATTTTGAATCTATATAGTTCATGATTGAATTTTGGTAGTCAAGTCAGTGTCTAATAAATTTTAAATCTTCTAGGAACTGCTATATGCTTTAAATATTAAATCTTCTAGGAACTGCTATATGCTTTAAATGTATTTTCTCTTTTTTTATTTTCTGGTAACGATTCATTTTTTTGCTGCTATTTATAATACAGATACAGCTGTCTTTAGGCCCAGATTCATTTATAGCTGTTGGATGGAGAAAGAAAGAGGAAAAAAGGTCAGCTTCTGGAGAGCTTAAGGTATCACTTCCTTGTACTTCAAATTTTTTCCTTCAACTACAGTTTATACATGAATATAACTAATGCAAATCTGATCTTCTAAAGAAAAGTTGGGATTTAGAGGTATTTGAGTTTAGAATTACATGTTACTTAACTGCTTATCAGCATGTACATTTGTTGTATTTCGAGTGATTGAAGAAATCTTTAGGCCTTTTCATACTAGCATATATATTTTCATACCCTTATTCATATTTTCTGTGTCATAGTTTGGCACGAGCTCATTTGGTGCAACAGCTCACTACACCCACCAATTTTCCTCAAAGTCGCACGGGCGCATTTCTGGAACAGTTGGAAGGTATGTCTATCGGATTTTTTTCTCAATTATTCATCTAATTGAATGCCTAACTCTATCCTAATTAAAGTTGAACATTTTGAATTAATCATTTGAATATTACAATTTTATAAGATCAAAAGTGGCCCTTCTTACACTGTAATGTAAACCACACTTCTAACGTGCTTTCTATTTATTTGCAGTACTGCACTTGCAGTTGAAATTGGGGGTGGAAGAAAGATCTCTAAATTCAGCACTGTTCGGATGTTATATTCCATCAGCACTCAGGTATTCAGATGCATATATATTATAGAGATCATTCATCATTTAAATAATTTTGTTCTTTCACTTTTAAGACTCACCACACCACATAGATTGTAGTTTTTAATTGAACTATACCAACTCTATGAGGTTTTGACTGAAAGATGTTAGAAAGTATGTGCAGGAGTATTATAAAAGTTGTTCCCTCTCTCTAGCATTTTGCTAGTAAAAAAACCTTACTTTTGCATCAAATTGATATCGACAATGCTTCAAGCTCGTATGGAATTTGAAGCGATTCTTTGTTTTACCACTCACTAACTTTGTTGTTGATAGGGGCTCGTGCGAAAATTTGAGTTGCACCGTGTAAAAAAACCTTCACTATCAATCCGGCTTTGTTCCTTCAGATTTTATTATGGAACTTTTGTTGACGATTGTTATTAATTTGATTTTGTAAGATATTTTATGATTTTCGACGTGTTTGTTGATTTATTTTGCTGATTTTTGTGTGAATTGTTGATACTTTTGTGGGATTTGTTGATTTTTGTATGGTATTTGATGATTTAATTGATATAGGTTTAAATCAGGGAAAATAAATAAATTCATAAATAAAATTATTTTTTTTTTAATTTTATTTTGTAAATTTCCGACGGGAACAACCCGTCGGAAATTTTTTTTAAAAATTTTCATTTAAATTTCCGACGGGTTGACCCGTCGGAAAATTTTTAAAAAAAAATAAAAAAAAGAAAATATTTCCGACGGACCATTCCGTCGGAAATTAAGGTCAAACAGTTGACCCCGACAATAGTTTCCAACGGAACTAGCCGTCGGAAATGCCGTCGGAAGTTGTCCGTCGGAAAATTTCCGACGAACTTTCCAACGACCTTTGTCCGTCGGAAATTGCCCGTCGGAAAGTCCGTCGGAAAATTACCGACGAGTATATTTCCGACGACTTTTCCGACGGACATTTTCCGTCGGAAAATGCTGATTTCCGACGGAATTTCCGAAAAATCCGTCGGAAATTCCGTCGGAAAAACCTGTTTTTCTTGTAGTGAAAGATCTGTCTCTTAACACTTCATATCTTAAAACATCACATATGCATGTTGCCTTGATTGTACGGATTGCAGAGCAATATTACTATTTTTCATGATCAACAGAGCTGAAGATGTGTGGTTCCAACAGATCTTCTGATGGTAGACTCCATGATCGATCTATTGCGGGAACAAACTTCTTGAGTAATAGTTCCGTTGATCATGTAAAATAGTAATATTGATGTGACACCTTCCATCATCTTCAGCATTGATTTTATCCCAAAAATATTAATATAAATGGCACTACCCATTTAATTTGGTGTTTATGTTTGTGTTGATTAGCTAGAGAGTTATGAATTTGAGTTAATGATCGATGAAGATAAAATTAATTAGTTGTTACTTAGCTGACTATTTATACACCTTAGTTTTGAGTACTTTTTCATATATTATCTTTAAAATAAAACCTTAATTAAAGATTTGCGTGGAAATTGTGTACATGTTAGAGAGATATGCTCCTTAGCAGTGATTCTTTACCAGTGCATATTTTTCTGAATTATTTCTTTTTAAATATCGTACACGAGTTCCATGACTATTAAAGTTAATGATTACTAGCAAGTATGATCATATCACGATTCACATCTAGTGGTTTAGTATCTTTTTTTTTCCAAGAGTTGAATTCATTTCGAAACACGCCAGGTATATTTAATGGGAACTTCTCTCAATAGAAATTGTATAATTAAATCCTCTCTCAATAGAATGTACCTAACCGTTAATTTCCCTTCAAATAAGCATCAAAGTATAAGTCAATCCTAGCCCATGTGGCAACCAATATGTTACGGTGGTTTGATGAACCAGCTGGACTTGCTTAAGTAAATGAAATCACAAGCTATTTTAATTTTGGTAGGTGTTCGGCAAGTTACATGCTTGCATGTACAATTATGTGTGAATAAGAAACAAATATCTTTCGTGTTTTCTATAAAAAACAAACCTCCCCCTAATAATTAACTAAGCAACAAGATCTAGGTAGTAAAACTGTAAAAGTATTAAATTTTGAGAATTGGAAAATTTTGCTCTCAAATAGTTAAGTATATCTTAGAGTTATATTATTATAATTCATGATGCATAATTGAGCCGAACAGATTTGGCTTGAAATGTTTTCAAAATTTTGGCTTATCAATTGAAATTATACTAAGAAATCTCTTTTTTACCTTTTCTGTGTATATGAATAAACATTTTATCCAACAAATACAGGATCAACATAAATTCAAAATAGAAGAAAAAGGGGAAAAGGAACGAAGGGCAACAAATGAAGAAGAAGAAATAGACTGTTAGACAAAAACATGTTAACTAGAGAAAGTTGTTATTTCATTTTTATGTACAATTAGTTTTACATTCAGCTTAGTAGTTAGTTAGGGGCGGTTAGTGTCTTTTTACTTTTCTGCCCTCACATATTTGTATATATAGATAGGTTCTTTATTGTTTGTACAGAACTTAAGATTAATATACACTTTTACATTTTTCTCTCAACAATTCAATACTTTATCTTATATTCCTTAATCTCATAAATGTTGAATTACCAAAGTTGATATTCTTAAAAAATTGCAATAAAAATTTTATGGTTAAATTCACAAATCAAAAGTTTGATATTCAGAATGCTGCTGCGAACTTGTGAAATAACACTTTTTAATTTGTTAAGAGAAAATATTTCTCTTACTCCAAGAATATTGGCGCCCCATTGTGTGTGCGTGGGGTGGGGGTGGGGGACAAGATGTGAGAAATCATGTGTACGACAGAATTTTCTTTTGTATTAAGCTAGCTTGTTGGATAAGATGAAGATGAAAAGCACTGAAGACAATTAGTAAAGGGAGGTTTTGATGATTTTCAAAACTTCAAATTTGCTAAGTAAAAGACAACTTAGCTGATATCCCTTAGAAGAATTTTGACCAAGTAAGAAGACATCAGACGGGTCAAATATTCAAGGTCCAAAAGACTACTGATCTGCTGAAGGAAAGAAATCAGACTGATGGAGATCAGCCAACTCAAATCAGATTTTTTCAAGTTTGAGATCAGCTCGGTACATCATCAGACTTGCACTTTCGATCAGCAAGTGGAAAGGATCAAAAAGTCGTCCCAATGGTAATAAATGCCCCTGGAAGTAATAAATGCTGAAGTACAAGGTTATTAAAGACAAATGATTGAAGAAAGACTTCGTATCAGCTCGGTGTATTTAATGCTGCCTGATAGATAGTACAATTCGCAGTACTGTCACTGTGCAGAGAGCCGTTCGCGGATTTTAAGGACCAGAAATCAAGAGATTTGAATTTTGTCTCTCTTCAACGGACAAAATCCAAAGAGTGACTATAAATAGCTGAAGAGACGAAGAAAGAAAGATAAACAACTTCTGAGAGATCGAATTCGAAGCAAATAATTTCTAAGTCTCAAAAGCTCAAGAACAACTCACTCGTCTGCTGAAAGTCATTTGTTGACAGAAGCCGTTGAAGTTCAAGAAAATATTTTCTGAGTGATTCAGTGAGAGAAAAGAGTTATGAGGAGTTCTTATCCATCTTTGTGAGTGATAAGTCTCTGTAGAATAAGTCTTCTTTGTGATTTCCTATTGCGAGCTTACGGCCAAATTCATTTGTTGTTTTGGCGTAATTGGAGTATATTGTAAACTGTGTGTTTATAGTATAACCCAAGATCTAAGTGACTTGGAAGAGTGGACTAAAGGATTTCAATCCGTATAACTACTATAAAAATTCTGGTGTTTATTTTTGCATAAGTTTTTCTGCATATTTTCAGATCTGCATTAAAACACTTTATAAACTGTTTGAAAATTAAATTAAATGAGTTTACAAAACTGGGGAAACAATTTTCAAACTGCTAAGATTACTTGTGAAAAACACTTTGAAAATCCACTGCAAGTACTCTAGTATTAAAACTGATTTTAGCAAAAAATCAGCTAAGTAATTATCAGATTAGTGGTCAACAAAGCTGTTCAAAGATTTGTTCGCGATCAGGCTTGCAAAATTACTGTTCGGTAACAGCTTAGCCTGTTTAAGTTTGTACAACAGTTTTTAAGTTTAAAATTTGAAGAAAAGTTTTAGAGGTCTATTCACCCCCCCCCCCCTCTAGACCTCATCTGACCACTTCGGACCAACAAGTGGTATCAGAGCAGGTGGTTCATTTGAATTAGCTGCCTGATCAACGAGTTTGATCCAAGTGTTTTTCAAAGGTTTTCAAACTTTTTCAAAAGAGCATACTTTTGAAAAATTAAATTTTTTGAAAAATGGATTGTATCAGCCATGTTCCCCACATAGCTGGTATGAGCTTTAAAGACTGGAAGATCAGAATGGAGATCTTCTTGGCTGCCTACAATGATAACATGTACACATGTATCATCAAAGGTCCATTCAAATTCACCAAGACTATCACGGTTGATGAAGCTGATATAGTGGTGGAAAAAGACTTAACAGAGATGACAGCTGAAGAAATCAAGCTGTACAATCTGGATAAATTTGGCCGTTTCATCATGACCAAGGCCCTTGACAACGACATATTTGACAAAGTCAAGCACTGCAAGACTGCCAAAGAAATGTGGGATAAGGTTTGTGACATGAGTGAAGGAAACGACGACATCAAAGAGAATCAGCTGAGTGTTGCTCTGGAAAAGCTGGACAACTTCAAGATGAAGTCTGCGGAAACCATTGATCAGATGGATACAAGGTTTACAAGGACACTGAATGAAGTTTTAAAGCTTGGAAAAACCTTCACTGATAAGGAGATAACCGTTAGACTGCTGAAGGCTCTACCTCCAAAGTTCAACATGAAGGTGACAGCCATGGAAGAGTCAAGAGACTTGGGAAATATCTCATTCACCGAGCTGTTCTCAGTACTAAAGGCATACGAGTATAAACTGCCAAGAATGGGTGCTGAAGAAACCTCTACTTCAGGTCTCACAGCTGCCCTAGTTGCTGCTGAAAATCCAAGAAGACCAACCTATTAAAGCAAAGATGTGGACTCATCTGATGAAGCCACACTACTCAACAAAAAGGAGTACACTGTTGGAGACATTGCATTGCTGATGAACAACTTCAAGAAGTTCTACTAAAGAAAAATGAAGAACATATACAACAATGCTTCTACTTCTAACCCTACTTCTTCTTCTCAAGATAAAGATTCTTATAAATCTAAGATGATGTGCTATAACTGCAGGAAATTCGGTCATTTCATCAGAGACTGCCCATATCCTAAAGCTGAGAAGTACACTGAAGAAGAAAAGAGAATCAGAAAGGAAAGAAAGCATCAGAAAGGCAAGGTGCTGGTAGCAGAAGCGGAAAAGCTAGCTGCTGTCTACTCATCAGATTCGAATTTGGATACTTCTGATGAAGAATCTTTTGATGAAGAGAGACTTGATCTTCTCTGCCTGATGGCTAAGGAATCTGATGGCTCTGAGGATGATGAGGTAACTCCTCTTGATAATGAATTATTTAATTCATTTGAACAAATGATGCTTAACAATACTACTATTGCTGAAGCATTTAGTAAGCTTAAGGAAGAGATGATATTGCTAAAAGAGCAAAATAGCTCACTGAAACTCAAGGCTGAAAAGCCAATAGAATCAGATGAATATAAACAGCTTGAGCAAGAAAATGAATCTCTGAAAGCTGAATGTGAAGTCCTTAAAGGAAAAATCATGGAACTTGAGAAAATAATTGAGTTTCATGAAAAGTCATCTGTTGCATCCACTCACATGTCTAGTAAACAGAAGACACCTTTAGATCAGGATAAGTTAGAACTGAAATATACTGAAAAATTATATCAGCTGACAATAGTAAGGTCATTTTGTATGTTCATACTACTAAACCTGCTTCACCTGAGAAAGTGTTAAAGGAGACGAAAACTCCTAAGGCTAAAAAGAGCAAAGAGCCCAATGTAGGAAAACGGATTGGTAAGTCCAAACAGAAGAGCCCTAGGAAGTCTTCTGATAAGGTCAAAACCAATCAGACTAGTGATAAGACTAAGTCGTCTGTTAATGAGCAAGCATCTAGTAAACTAAAGAAGCATAAAAACAAGAAAATCAAAATGCTTGGTATGGAAATGAGTCATATTATGTGCAACCTGCTGCATATCCTCCTATGTATCATGCACCTCAATTTCCAACTTACTATGCACCATATCCTGCTCACCCAATGTATGCATATCCTGCTTATCATGCATCTTATTCTGCTTATGAACATTATCCTTATCATGCTGATTATCAACAACATGGCAAATCTGATGAACGTGATAAAGGCAAAACTGTTCATGCTCCTGTTGAAACTCAGAAACCTAAGAAGCCTAAGACATCAACATCTTGGGTTGTCAAAGGTGGAACTAATCCTTCAGGACCCTCTCAATAAGGGTACCTAAAACAATTTTATTTTCTTTTGTAGGTTAGGATTAGGAGTAGGAGTAAAGTCGAGAAGACCTGGTACTTGGACAGTGGCTATTCAAGACACATGTGTGGAAACATACATGAGCTGACTGATGCTGTTGCTGTGGATGGTCCAAATGTGACGTTTGGAGACAGCAAGGAAGGCAAGATTGTAGCAAGTGGGAAGCTGATCAAAGGCAACATTGAGATATCTGACGTCTCTTATGTTAAAGGCCTCAAATACAATTTGCTGAGCATAAGTCAATTTTGTGACAAGGATATTCAGTCATCTTCTCAACAGATAAGTGCTACGTTGAACAGATTGGTACAAATAAGGTCATTTTATCTGGAAGACGACAAGGGAATGTCTACACAGTGGACTGGAATTCTGTTGACAAGAATTTAAGTGTTTGTTTGGTGGTATCAACACCAAGTGAAGTCAGTTGGCTGTGGCATAAAAGAATGAATCATGTGACTTTGAAGACCATCAACAAACTTATCAAGAATGATCTGGTAGAAGGAATTCCAAAGACAGTCATGAGCAAAGATAAGCTTTGTGATGCATGTCAGAAGGGTAAACAAATCAAGTCATCATTCAAAAGCAAGAAGCATCAATCTTCTGGAAGAATATTGGAGCTGCTACATATGGACTTATTTGGACCCATTGATCCTGTCAACAACGGTGGAAAGAAATACTGCCTAGCTGTTGTGGATGATTATTCAAGATACACTTGGGTGCTTTTCATGAAGAAGAAAAGTGAAACCAAGGAGCATCTTACAAATCTGATGGAGCAAATTCAAAATAAAAAAAGTATGAAAATACTGAAGATCAGATCATATAGAGGGACAGAATTTACAAACTCTACTGTTGAAGAGTATTGTAATGCCAGAGGAATCAGTCATGAGTACTCTGCTGCCAGAACCCCTCAACAGAATGGAGTTGCTGAAAGGAGAAACAGAACTCTGAAGGAAACTACCAGGACAATGATAGCTGAAGCTAAGTTGCCTCAAAGATTTTGGGCAGAAGCAACAAATACAGCATGCTTTATCCAAAACAGATGCATGATCAACAAGCACCAAAACAAGGCTCCATATGAAGTTTGGAACAATAGAAAGCCAAACATTCATTACTTTAGAATTTTTTGTTGTAAATGCTTTGTTTTAAATAATAGGAAAAATCACCTTACTGCATTTGCAGAGAAGGCTGATGAAACACTATTTGTAGGATATTATACTATCAGTAAAGCTTATAGGGTCTTTAACAAAAGAACTTTACTTATAGAAGAATTCATTCATGTAGTATTCGATGAACCTAGTCAATCTTTTGAAAAGAATCAAAACACTGATCAGAAACTGTCTACTGATTTTCAGAAATTAAGTGTTGAAAAGAATGAAGAATATATTCCCATCATACTACCTGATCTCAACTCAGATGCTAACTCAAGTGCTGTTCAAAATCACAATGCTGATTGTCTAACAGAGGAGTTGCAAACAGCTGACAGACCAGAGAATGTTCAACAGACAACTGCTGTTCAACAGACTACTACTGGAACTCCAACAATAGTGTTGCAAGATCAAGACAAAGGTCAACATTATGATTTGCAACATGATCTTAGATGGCTCAAGAATCACCCACCAGAGCTGGTGATTGGTGATCCTTTAGATAGAGTAAAGACAAGGAGAGCTGCTGCAAGTGAATCAATGTTTGTCAGCTTCCTATCTCAAACTGATCCCAAACAGATTGAAGAAGCTCTTAGTGATTCAAACTGGATCGAAGCTATGCAAGAAGAGCTAAATCAATTTGAAAGGAATGAAGTCTGGTACTTAGTTCCTAGACCAAGTCATCAAAGAGTAATTGGCACTAAATGGGTATTCAGGAACAAAATGAATGAAGATGGTGTGATCACCATAAATAAAGCAAGATTAGTTGCCAAAGGCTATTGTCAAGAAGAAGGTATTGACTTGGATGAAACTTTTGCACCAGTAGCAAGATTAGAGGCTATCAGACACTTTCTTGCTTATGCTGCTCACAAGAATTTCACAGTCTATCAGATGGATGTGAAATCAGCTTTTCTCAATGGAGAATCGCAAGAAGAAGTTTATGTTGAACAACCACCTGGATTTGAAGCTTATCAAGAAGAAGACAAGGTGTATCGTCTGAAGAAAGCCCTCTATGGACTGAAACAGGCTCCAAGAGCATGGTATGATACCTTATCTGATTTTCTTTTAATTAAAGGATTTCGTAAAGGTAAGGTTGACAAGACCCTGTTCACTATTGAATGGGAAAAACATATTTTGCTTGTACAAATATATGTGGACGACATCATTTTTGGTTTAACAAATCAACAGATGTGTGATAAGTTCTCAAAGCTGATGCAGAACAAGTTTGAAATGAGCATGATGGGAGAACTTAATTATTTTCTTGGCTTGCAAGTAAGACAGTTGCCTGATGGAATATTCATCAGCCAAGCAAAATACACAAAGGATCCGTTCAAGAAATTTGGTATGGAAACTAGCTCTACTGCTAATATTCCAATGTCTACTAGTCTTCGTTTGGATAAAGACGAAGATGGCAAATCAGTGGACATAACCAAGTACAGAGGAATTATTGGGTCACTGTTATACTTAACAGCTACCAGACCTGATATTATGTACTCTGTTGGGGTTTGTGCGAGGTATCAATAAAATTCTTAAGAATCTCATCTCCTAGCTGCCAAAAGGATACTCAAATATCTTAAAGGTACTGAAGATTTGGGATTGTGGTATCCTAGGGAATCTGGATTTGAACTTATTGGATATTCAGATTCTGACCTTGCTGGCTGCAAGATAGACAGGAAAAGCACAACAGGTGCCTGTCAGTTCTTAGGTAGTCGTCTGATCTCATGGATGAGTAAGAAACAGACTTCAGTATCTATATCAACTGCTGAAGCTGAATATATAGCTGCTGGAGCTTGTTGTGCACAAATATTATGGTTGAAGCATCAACTAGAAGACTACAACATAAAAATCAATGGAATCCCTATCTACTGTGACAATACAAGTGCAATCAGCCTTACTCAGAACACTACAAGTCATTCAAGGATTAAGCATATTGAGATCAAACATCATTTCATTAGAGATCATGTGGAGAAAGGAAATGTCATGATAGAATATGTGTTTACTGAAAACCAGATTGCTGACATCTTCACTAAACCTCTAAGTGAGACAAGGTTTTCAACTCTAAGAGCTGAACTAGGTCTACTAAAATTGGATGCATAAGCTGAGGGGGAACTAATAAGAAGACTGAAGTTTAACAGCTTAGTCATCATATTATCTTCAAGGATTAACTCTCGACAAACTAGTTAACTTATGAATTCTTAAATTCAGGAGGAACGTGTAAGACTCGAGGTACTTCTGATTAAAAGATGAAATTCGTTGATGACAGTTAGTTGAAGTTATGTTTTCATCAGAAGATTAAAGTCTTGAAGATTGAAGATTAATTATCTAGCTGGATTAAAAAACAGCCGAGGAAGGTTATCCGTTATTGGCCTTCACTGATAACAGCTTTGTCCATCAAGACGTAGTCCTATCAGATAAGTATTTTATTTACCTGTCTGATCAACTGTATAAAAGTTAAGTGTATTAAAAACGTTTATTTAAAACACGCTTTTATAAGTACAGTAAGGCGGTTCGCATTCCCGCCTCTCATTTAATGCTTTTTGAATTTGAAACGACGTAACTGATGCCGCACGATCAGGACTGACAAGAAACGAATCTAACGGTTGGATGGTATCACGGAAATCGAAATACCCTAACTCTATAAATCCAGATCTGATCAGACTTGTCATTCTTTACGCACCCTAAAATACTTAGAGCATTTTTGAGAAAATTTCTTGCACTCTACTTTCTGCAATTCTGCTATTTCACTAACTTCCACAGATTCAAGATGAGTTCTGGTGTTGAAGCTAAAGCTGAGGGTATGTATCTGGTCTATGATGCATACTACCAGTCTGGTACGGAGTTGATGAAACAATTGTTGGAGAAATTCAAAGCTGCTTTGCTGGTGAATTTCATGGAGCTGCATGAAGGTCTGGTCTGGAAGGACCAAGTGTTGGAGTATTACGGATCGGCTGAAGTGGATTTCACAAAGATGGAGATTAAAGCATCTGTTGGGGATAAATCTGTAGTGATAACCCCTGTTCTACTCCACGAAACTTTTGGTTTGCCTAACAGTGGTCGACATGACATCACCACTCTTGCTGAAGAAATACTTCAAGATTTATGGGCCATCTGTGCCAAAGAAGGAGAGATGTTGACTGGCAACATCAAAAAGAGGCAACTAAAAGACGAGTATCAACGCATGGCTGATATGGTCGCAAAGCTGATATAGAATTGCACATTCTCTTTGGATGCTGTTACAATGAAAAGATTCAGCATCATGATTGCCATTTACTACTCCTTGAAAGTGAACTGGTCGGTTGTCGTCTGGTACATACTGGTTCACTTTCATGAGAAGAAAGGAAAAAGGTCTTCTCAGCAGACAAATCACATGATTACATTAAGCTATCTGTTTAACAAATTAGGATGTACTTTGACAAATGGGAAGGAAATCCATGCTTCTAAGGCAATGGCCAAGTATATGCCTGTTCTGAAGAGAAAATTTGATGAGGTAGAGACTGCTGAAGACTTGGAGGAACCTAAGGAAGAGGTTCTTGCCAAAAGGCAAAGAAAGTTGGTAAAAACAGCTCAGCTTGCTGATAAGAAGAAAGCTGGGGAGCCTAAGGAAGTGGCTCCAAAGAAGAAAGCAAAGACTTCTGTTCAAACAGCCCTGCCAGCTGTTGAAGCCAGAACAAATCAGTCTGGAGCAAAGGAGGTAGCTGATGCAATAATCAATCAGACTACAGAGGAAATAAAGAATATCTCTCCTGCTTCTTCTTCAAGAACGCCATCTGCGGAGCGTCCTGATGAGAATGTTGTCACAGGAGAAGAAGTCAAATTCGGGACACATGAGCTTCTATGCCTGCTCAGGGAAGGAGAAGAAGGATTGTGAAAAAGAAAATGACTTTTATTGACTCACTCACTGAGTTAATAGATCTAGTAAGAGAAAGCCCTTAAACAACAGAGAGGCCTGTTGGAGCTGAAGAAAAGTCTACTGCTGAACAGACTGATGTGCAACAGACTGTTCAAGAAAAACCAACAGCTGAGGTTTCCAAACCTCAAGATGATCCAGATGTGATGATCATAAATTCCATAGCAGCTGCACCTCTTGCATCTGCTGGTCCCGCTCCTGCCCTAGCTGATAAAGGAAAAAGAAAAATACTTATCAAAAGAAAGAAGATTTCAGCTGCAGATAAGAAGAAGAGTGAGAAGGCTGAGCAAAGAAAAAGGGACGAGCAAGAAGAGAAAAGAGTCATTGAAATTAGCAAGATTCAGGCAGCAAAGGATGAACAAAGAAGAAAAATGACTGAAGCAGAAAGGAAGGCTGCTGAAGCTACTGAACTGGCTATGGTCATTGAAATGAGCAAGACAGATGCTCATGGACCTGTTCATGGCGGAGGGATTAAAATTGGAGATTCAAAAGAAGCTAAGCCAAAGATGCCTGCTGGCGAAGTCAAGCCAAAGGCCAATTTTAAGTTAGAAGATCTTTTGACATTGTTAATTCTGATAAATCTATCTTCAACAGGTTTGAGAAGGCCTTAGCTTATTTTGATCAGAAACTGATGCTGAAGACTCTGTTCACCCATGAGAAGCCTAGATACATAAAGTGGATGGACTATAGACTGAATAAGTCTATTGAAGAGCTTCAGAGTTGGAAGGAGTTAGTTGATGAAGAAAGGTGGGTTCTTAATTGGTTGAAGACTGACTCCATTCAACAGGCTTTGGATCCTGATTATGTAAGGGATGCTATGCATCAATATGCAAAGGAGTTTGCAACAGGTGAGGCCAAAATAATTGAAAACACTTTGCCTGCAAAGAAAAGAAAATCTGATGATGTTGTTGAAAGGGCAATTCAGATTGCTGTTATGACTGCCTTGAAGAGATGGACTGCTAAGTCAAGATATCAGCAGGATTCATCAAGTGAGCTTCCCTCGCTGCCAAGTATTCAACAGATCACATTTGGCAAAGAAGTAAGAGATGACTATGAAATGCCTAAGGTAAGGCTATCTGCTCCACAACTATGGCCTGTTGTAAGACAAATTCGTCAAACAACAACTTTTACTGATGACGGCAAAATCATAAGTAAGATCTTTGAAGACATTACTGATCAGCCCAAAGCTGCTGAAGAACCCTTAGCACTTGAGTGGAAAGCTAAGGAGTCCAAAGCTGATCAGGAGACTGACCTGAAGGATGCTCCTGTCCACCAGGAGAGTGAAGAAGATCAAGCTGCTGCTCATTCTGCTTCATCAAGTGATTTGCATTCATCACTGATGTAAGCCTTGCAGCTGTTAATGGAAAATTTTATGTAGGAAATGGAAGAGAGGAACAGCACGCAGTTGAAGAAGTTGCAGCAAGAATTGGCAGAATCCAACAGATTACAACTTGAAAGCATGCAACTACTTACTGCAAGGACGATCAAGAATGCAATTGACAAGTTTCCTCTGCCTTAGGATCATACCAGGCAGAGGACTCAAACTGTTGTAGAAATGAATAGAAACATTGAAGATGTGAAGGCTGATGTCAACCATCTTCATACTGCTTTGAAGAGAGCTGATAACAACATAGTTGATCTCACTGCAACCTTCATCAAAATCAATGAGGAAGAGAAAAAAGTTAATGTTGGTTTGTTGCAGGAGGTTAATAAAGCTGGAGATGTTATACGTGAAGAGCTTACAACTATGCAACTAAACATTGATTGTTTTAATGATCAGACTGACACCATCAGGACCACTCTCAATCATCTTACTGCCAGTCACGATGTGGTAAATCAGAACTTGAAGGCTCTTTGTGCTGCTATGAAAATCCAGTCTGCTGCACTCATCCCTCCTATCAGACCTGCCAGTGTCACCATTTCTAATGATGAAAAAAAAGGGGAAGAGAAGAAGGAGGAGGAAAAAGTGGAGGAAACTGCTGGCACTGAACCTGAAAAGCCTGAAGCTGCTGAAGAGACTAAAGCTGCTGAAAATGTTGAAGGCAAAGACGAAGCTGCTGAAGAAGCCAAGGATAAAGCTAAGGAAACAGCTGCATCCAAGGATTTTGATGGAGATAAATCAGAGCCCTTTACCAAATTCAAGGATGAAGAGAGGATCAAGAGAAAGATGGACGAAATAGCTAGAGAAGAAGAAATCAAAGCTAAAATGGAAGTTGTTAAGTCCAATATGCTTTTGGATGAGGAGGCTGATGAAGATGAAGAAGAAGAAGATGATGAAGAATCTTCTTATGAGTATGAAGAAGTGCTTGAAGGAGATGATGAAGAAGTTGATGACTAGTATAGGCAAATCTTTTGTAATCCGTTATCTTTATTTCTTTTTCAGTCATCTTATTTGAACAGAAATTGTAACTTGTAATATTTTATCGTATTAACAATAAAAAGTACAAGTTCTGTTTCCAACACACTTTTTCTATCTCAGAAAATTTTGAGTATAGGTAAAACATGTACTTAGCTGAAGTTTTGTCATCATCAAAAAGGGGGAAATTGTTGGATAAGGATGAAGATGAAAAGCACTGAAGACAATTAGTAAAGGGAGGTTTTGATGATTTCCAAAACTTCAATTCTGCTAAGTAAAAGACAACTTAGTGGATACCCCTTAGAAGAATTTTGACCAAGTAAGAAGACATCAGAAGAGTCAAATATTCAAGGTCCAGAAGACTACTGATCTGCTGAAGGAAAGAAATCAGACTGATGAAGATCAGCCGACTCAAATCAGATTTGTTCAAGTTTGAGATCAGCTCAGTACATCATCAGACTTGCACTTTCGATCAGCAAGTGGAAAGGATCAAAAAGTCATACCAACGGTAATAAATGCCCCTGGAAGTAATAAATGTTGAAGTACAAGGTTATTAAAGACAAATGATTGAAGAAAGACTTCGTATCAGCTCGGTGCATTTAATGCTGCCTGACAGATAGTACAATTCGCAGTACTGTCACTGTGCAGAGAGCGGTTCACGGATTTAAAGGACCAGAAATCAAGAGATTTGAATTTTATCTCTCTTCAACGGACAAAATTCAAAGAGTGACTATAAATAGCTGAAGAGACGAAGAAAGAAAGATATACAACTTCTGAGAGATCGAATTCGAAGCAAATATTTTCTAAGTCTCATAAACTCAAGAACATCTCACTCGTCTGCTGAAAGTCATTTGTTGACATAAGCCGTTGAAGTTCAAGAAAACATTTTCTGAGTGATTCTGTGAGAGAAAAGAGTTGTGAGGAGTTCTTATCCATCTTTGTGAGTGATAAGTCTCTGTAGAATAGGTCTTCTTTGTGATTTCCTATTGCGAGCTTACGGCCAGATTCATTTGTTGTTTTGGCGTAAGTGGAGTATATTGTAAACTGTGTGTTTATAGTATAACCCAAGATCTAAGTGACTTGGAAGAGTGGACTAAAGGATTTCAATCCATATAACCACTATAAAAATTCTGGTCTTTATTTTTGCATAAGTTTTTCTGCATATTTTCAGATCTGCATTAAAACACTTTATAAATTGTTTGAAAATTAAATTAAAGGAATTTACAAAACTAGGGAAAATATAAACTGCTAAGATTACTTTTGAAAAACACTTTGAAAATCCGCTGCAAGTACTCTAGTATTAAAACTGATTTTAACAAAAAAATCAGCTAAGTGATTATCAGATTAGTGGTCAACAAAGCTGTTCAAAGATTTGTTCGCGATCAGCCTTGCAAAATTACTGTTCGGTAACAACTTAGCCTGTTTAAGTTTGTACAACAGTTTTGAAGTTTAAAATTTGAAGAAAAGTTTTAGAGGTCTATTCACCCTCCCTCCCCCCCCCCCCCCTCTAGACCTCATCTGACCACTTGGTACCAACAAACTAGCTGGAGATATGATTTGCCATATATTTTTATAGATCTCCTATGAAATTTGAAATTTTTAAGCTATGTCATGGACATCACGAAGAGTTAAGTTGAATCTATACGAGTGCACTACTTCTCTAGATTAAAAAACGAAAGAGTTAATGACAATTTACCCTCTTGATATTCATAATGTTCAATGTACTTCTTTGTGATTTGAAAAATAGCACTTTCCCCCCTTAATCTTATAAATGTTTCACACCGCCTCCCTGCTATTTTTATATATGGCATTTTACCGACCCGTGTTATGATAAAATTGCAGTTTACCCCCTGTATTATGATACACATGAACCAGCTAGTGCTTCGCTTTGAAATCGCCTAGCAATTTATCACCTTATGTTACAAAACACATTTAATGTCCATTCTCAATTTCAGCAAATGAATTTTACTCAACAGATGAAGAGGTAGGCAGATTATGGAGAAAAGAAATATATCATGTGTACCTAGATCAGTACTTAAATTTGAACTTGTCTCCATACACATAAATGCACATCAATCATAAAGCAATTATCTTTCGTTCAGATAAATTAGTTAGACGAGGAGGCATAAAAACTGGTAAACTAGACCATATTGTATATTCTGGGCCCACTATGTGAGCCGCCCACACTACTTCTCATAAATCAAATTGCTGATCTTTCGTTCCATTTATCTTTTTAAGTAATTGTTGTTGAAGGGTAGGTACCTAACTAGGGGGCGGGTTTGGGATTAGAGATATGGATATACTAAATTTCGGGATTGATACTTTTCATCCCAAACCCGCCCCGTAATAATTTGGGTACCCGGAAGCGGGTACCCGAATTAATGCGGGTCGGGACGGGACGGGATTACGGGTCCCATATTATTTTTATACATTAATTCTTCATCCATCTAACAAAATAATACAATATTACGTAATTATATTTCGTCATTTTCCTTTTGCTAAATCGTATCACTTTTTAATTCATTAATACATAAAACATATCATCAAGTCATCATAACGATTATTTCAAATATATCCAAATACGAACAAAAAATAAAATCATATAATGAGCTAATGATAAAATGTACAACTTACAAGGGATTATGAGAGATTGAGAGTTTTTAACTTTTTAGGATTGACTTAATATTAATTACTAAACTAATGTAAGATTTAAAAGGAATACTAGGGTAAAATAAAAAAAGTTCATTTATTAGATAATGTTATACAAGTAAACTAGTAAAGTGTATAAATTATATAATTAATAATATTATATAGGCGGGTTCGGGTATTCGAGGTTGGAGAGACCAATCCCAAACCCGCCCCGTATTTCCGTAATAAAATACGGGTATTTAAGTTCGGGTACCCAAACCCAAAAAATACTCGTCCTGTTCGGGTATTTTAAAAACGGATCGGGTTGGGTTTGAGTTACCCGAACCCAACGCCCACCCCTATACCTAACCGTTAATTTCCCTTCAAATAAGCATAAAAAATTGGTGAAACAATATTTAGATAAATTTCACGCAGATGGTAGAGGATTGGCACGAATCGGGTCGGGTTTGGGTTACCCGAACCCAACGCCCACCCCTATACCTAACCGTTAATTTCCCTTCAAATAAGCATATAAAATTGGTGAAACAATATTTAGATAAATTTCACGCAGATGGTAGAGGATTGGCAGGAAAAGTGTCAGCAAAATTTACTTCTCTTTAATTACTTGATGCATAATTTTCCTTCACAAAAAGCAACAAAGAAAAGTAACATAAAAACCAACAGGTGATTGGTCTAGTGGAAGGGACTAGTCACTACAAAGTAGCGAACTCAGGTTCGAATCCCTATTGGGAGAGGTTCCCACTTTATGTGCCCGACGCGCCTCGAAAGGGATTAAACCCTTGGAAAACAAAAAAAAGTAACATAAAAGGTTTAGCAAAAAGAAGATGTAACTTTATCGGGAAAATAGCAATTTATGTCCTCTAACTTTTACTAGTCCGCAGAATTAGGACACTTAATTTTCCAGCAAGCAATTTACCTCCCTTAACTTTCACTGGTATGCAGAATCAGGACACTTAATTTTTCAGCAAGCATTTTAGGTCTCTTAACTTTCAGTGGTCCGCAGAATGAGGATACTTAATTTTTCAGCAAGCATTTTATATCCCTTAACTTTCATTGGTCCGAAAAATCAAGATACTTAATTTTTCAGCAAGCATTTTACGTCCCTTAACTTTCACTAGTCTGCGAAATCTATAACTTTTTTATACCTACAATTTTAGTCCACTTGACCGCAATTTTTTAGTCCACAACTCGTTGAAAATTTCATCATTGCCAATTGGACAATTAATTTGGGGATTTTAATTAATATTGATGTTGTTAAATATTTGTAGACGGTTTGTTAAGTGATTGTCAAGTGGAGTAAAATTGCGGGAATAGAAAAGTTAGGATGTATTTTTCAGCAAGCATTTTACATCCCTAAACTTTCATTGGTCCGAAAAATCAAGATACTTAATTTTTCAGCTAGCATTTTACGTCCCTTAACTTTCACTGGTCTGTGAAATCTATAACTTTTTTATACCTACAATTTTAGTCCACTTGATCGCAATTTTAGTCCACAACTCGCCGAAAATTCCATAATTGCCAACTGGACAATTAATTTGGGGATTTGAACTAATATTGATGTTGTTAAATAGTTGTAGACGGTTTGTTAAGTGATTGTCAAGTGGGTGTTTGTTTTGTTAAGTGGAGTAAAATTGCGGGTATAGAAAAGTTAGGATGTATTTTGCTTGTCGAAAAATTAAGTGTCCTGATTCTGCGGACCAGTGAAAGTTAAGGGACCAAAAATGCTTGCTGAAAAATTAAGTGTCCTGATTCTGCGGATCACTGAAAGTTAAGGGACGTAAATTACTTGATGAAAAATTAAGTGTCCTGATTCTGCATACCACTGAAAGTTAAGGGACGTAAATTGCTTGCTGAAAAATTAAGTTTAAGTGTCCTAATTCTGCGGACTAATGAAAGTTAAGGGACGTAAATTGCTTGCTGGAAAATTAAATGTCCTAATTCTGTGGACTAATGAAAGTTAGGGGACATAAATTGCTATTTTGCCTAACTTTATCATCAAGTTAAAGCTGGACTTGCTTAAGTAAATGAAATCACAAGCTATTTTAATTTTGGTAGGTGTTCGGCAAGTTACATGCTTGCATGTACAATTATGTGTGAATAAGAAACAAATATCTTTCGTGTTTTCTATAAAAAACAAACCTCCCCCTAATAATTAACTAAGCAACAAGATCTAGGTAGTAAAACTGTAAAAGTATTAAATTTTGAGAATTGGAAAATTTTGCTCTCAAATAGTTAAGTATATCTTAGAGTTATTAACTCATATTACTATTATTCATGATGCATAACTGAGCCGAACAGATTTGGCTTAAAATGTTTTCAAAATTTTGGCTTATCAATTGAAGTTATACTAAGAAATAATATAGCCTTGTTTGAATTAAAATCTCTTTTTTACCTTTTCTGTGTAAGAATGGAGAAAAAAGTAAGGGATGCATTTAATATGGGTCGATTTTACCCACTGGTGTCTTTGTTTCTACAAAGAAACATGAGCTGAGAGAAGTTACGAAAATTGTTAATCGCGTCATTTTCTCAGGATGTTCATATCACAGGTCATATGCCTCTCTTCCAATTTCTTGTTGATCATGCCAAGCAAGAAGAGACACAAAATTATATAATTCAATACATTCATCTTGTTTACTATTGTTGACAGCAACACACTGTTAATCTAATCATTAGACATAGTTACCTAAAACACAAAACAGAGAACAGATGAAATAGAAGAAAATCAAATTTAAAATAAAAAGTGATAATTTAAATGGCTATGTAGTCATTTGTTGACATGCATACTTAAATGGCTACTGTCGAGATCCTTTTGCCCATTGGGCGCCTTACCTCGCCTAGTGCAGTGCCATTCAGCTTATCGAGCTATTGCGCTAAGGCGAAGTGGCCGAGGCAGAGCGCCATTTTGGCTGCCCTTTAAATTTAAAAAAGAAATGTTTTTTCCTTAAATATTTTCTCCCAAGTTACAAGTCTAAAGTGTAAATTCAGACATTATATTACAAATTACAAAGGTAAAATCTAAACGCGGATGAGGAGAAAGAAGACTCTAAGGCTTATCATTGGGAATCTGGGGAAGAAAATAGCAATGGCTATAAATCTAAACTATCTAGTTCTAGTGAAGAATCGAAAGATGTGGAGTCCACTGACGACGACTATGAGCTTGATGATTGATGTTATTTAGAATTTCAGGCTTTAGAGTTTAGATATCATACTTTTGCGTTAACTAATTGTTCTAAAATTCTAGTACTTTCAGTTTATTTGCTTGTTTTTGGAGTTTTTGCTATCGTTTTCGGGTTAATAGGACTTATTTTGGAATTAATGAATTGAGATGTTTGGTTTTATTGCACTCAAGGTTGTTTTTATATATCTTTTATGATTATTATTCAGAAAAATATATAAAATGTGCTTCACGTCGAAAAAGCCGGTGCTATGCGCTATAGCCTAGGGATTTTGGACGTCGCTGCGTTATGCGCCATTAACTATTTTGCTCATCTGATAAACATTTGCATGCTAAGCGTAAGAAAAAAAAAAGAAAGCATTTTACTGTCTCTATTAGCCTAAAGTTTTCTGTAAGATGCCTAGGTTGTGACCAATGGTGGAAAAACAATCATTAGATATCTAGATTTACTTTCATTACAGCAACTAACTAAATTTTCATCCTTCCAGAATATATGAAAAGGAGCATATTTTCTACACATTTTTTGGCTGTCCCTTTTTCTTTCTTTTGAGTGAAGCTACAATAATTAACGTAAAATATTTTATTGCTGTGAACCACAATCTGATGAATTTTGCTGGAACTTCTGAATTTTTTGTGCACAAAAAGTTTAATGATATAGAAGTCAAACCATTTATCTAGATCTGTTCTCATTGCAACAGACATCTAAAAATTTCCATTCATTAACAACATAGCATATAAATAGATTGCTAAGAAATGTGATGAAACTATTTGGGAAGTGAACTTCACAATTAAGATTCGAAAGAAATAAGAAATTTTCTTCAATTAGAAATTTAGAACTTACCAAAAAGATCCTGAGCGAATGAAGATAAGGCAGGAAACAAAATTATATCAAATGCAAGTCAAAAGTTAAGAATCACCAAATTGGTACGAGAAGGGAATAAAATCAAATGCAAATTTATTACTTACTGAAAAATAATAATTACTAAAAAAATGTATTAAAATCAAATGTGTCAGAATTTGAAAAATATCTAAATCAACATCAAAATCAGACCTGAACTTTAAAGTTCATTGAACAACGGGAGCATGTAAATGCATCAATAATAAATGGAGAAATACGGAGACCGATTTACCGAGAAGATGGTTTCAGCCGCAGCAATATTAAATATTGAAGTTCTGCATATAAGGAAACAATAAATTTGTTATTTTAAGTAAATTTTCTGAAGAAAAATTTAATTTAATTTGAGACATCAAGGTCAACAGAACACAAAAGCAATCAAAAAACTATGACAAAATATTTACACAATCAAATACCTCATACTATAAATAAATCATAGAATGTCTCACCTTTGCTTTTTAATTTACATAAAAATTGCTACAATTCTCTAACATTGTGTTTGGATCCTTAGAATGGACCATGGAATAAGACCTATTGAGCCCTTGAATGGGTATGTCTGGTCTAATTTCGAAGTTGTAATTCATAACTGCAATGAGGAAAGTTGTAATCTTATCACCCCTTAGTTGACATAAAAAGAAATGAACTCCTAAAAAGCCTGCAATTTTAGAGGGTTAATTCTTCAATTGATCTCATTTTCAATTAGATTTCTATAGGTTTACTTGTCCATACGCAATTTTGTTGCCTATAGGTTTACATGTCTTTATTTATCTTATGATGTCATTAACTATGCGCCATTAACTACTATGAATCAAATTATATAATAATTTGTGCTCTACCCACAAGAAGCAAATCAAGCGACGAAAGAATATGAACTTTCAAGTTTATAACCCAATTAATGATGGTAGTGGCTCAGTCAGCCAAGAAAGAAAAGTAAAAAATAACCACTTATTGTAGAAATAACTACGGGCGAGATCCTTTTGCACATTGGGCGCTTACAGTAGTGTGGCGTGCATAAGAGTCCTGAAAAGCAAGCTCATATTTAGGCATATTTGCAGTTCATTTAACTAATACAAAAAGTAAATAGTATTAATTTACGAAATATTTTATACAAGTGAACAAATAGAAGTTAACCACTAAACTGAAATTGCAGGAGGTAAAGACAAACCTTTTCAGACAAGCACTCCAGATGAAACATATCAGGGCAGTTGTCGTAGCACACCAAATTACCACCCGAATCGCATAGGCCGCAAAGATAATAATCTTTCTGACTAGTTTCTACCCGGGATTTCAAAGCCTTGTACTCTGCTAACCAAGCCTCAAGCTGGCATAAAACCAATGGCTTTCCAGACCCCATAACAAGATTCATCCTCGAGCTATTCACTTCAAGATCAGCATGATTCTTGAACTCGGAAATAGATAGCTTTTTATTACAGCAGATACACCTCAGTATTATCTCTTATATTCCAAAGATAGATCCCTTCACCTGGAGAAAAAATCCTAGAATTAATTAACCAAGATAATATTGTTATAGGGCGAGCCGTAGACAAATTACCTCTAAGTGAATTCCTTATATTTGTATTTGGCCATCTCTTGAGCAATCTAGAACTGCGTCTAGGGAGTGTGCTAGATCTAAAACTCTTATTCTCCAGAAAGACCGAAACCAAGAGATCATCGTCTTTGAAATGGCACTCTCTTGATTTCACTGATATACTACATTGTCTATTAGAATCTTTAGTTTCAAAACTATCTTCCTCAGTTTCATTGGTGAAGACGTGAACAGAATTTCCTGAGTTTGTGGTAACTTGATCTTTGATCAGGCTTCCGCTACTTGAGAATGGGCATGCCATTTGCCTAGTATAGAGATCAAACTAGTGGCTTTTTTCAAGAAATTCTTTAAATTATAATCGTTTTATTAAACCAATCACAATTCCAGGTTCATTTGATTTATCCTGCAAAAAACCATAGTTATTCAAACCCTTAAACTCTTTGATCGGTAAACTCATGTTTTGTTGACTTTAAGTTAGTTAAGAATAACGTGTCACCCATTTTTCCACCCATGTTTAATGAGAACAAAGAAGAGTGAAAGCTGCCTCGCCTAATTAAAAGATAAGAATAGACAAAAGCCACCTTAGTAAAACAAAAATGCAAATTCTGTTGATTCATTAAAAATTAAATTATTTCCTCCTTAAGAAAATTAACCTTTCAGTGAGGTAATCATAAGATGGTGTACGGAAAGTTGTCACTCATCTGCAAAGTAGTCAATAGCGCCGAAGGCGCGTGCTTTAGTGCAAAGCGAGGCGCAGAGGCGCCTTACCACGCCTAGTGCAGCGCCTTTCAGCTTATCGAGCTATTGCGCTAAGGCGAAGTGGCCGAGGCAGAGGGCCATTTTGGCTGCCCTTTAAAATTTAAAAAAGAAATGTTTTTTCCTTTAATTTTTTCTCCCAAGTTACAAGTCTAAAGTGTAAATTCAGACATTATATTACAAATTACAAAGGTAAAATCTAAACGTGGATGAGGAGAAAGAGGACTCTAAGGCTTATCATTGGGAATCTGGGGAAGAAAATAGCAATGGCTATAAATCTAAACTATCTAGTTCTAGTGAAGAATCGAAAGATGTGGAGTCCATTGACGACGACTATGAGCTTGATGATTGATGTTATTTAGAATTTCAGGCTTTAGAGTTTAGATATCATACTTTTGCGTTAACTAATTGTTCTAAAATTCTAGTACTTTCAGTTTATTTGCTTGTTTTTGGAGTTTTTGCTATCGTTTTCGGGTTAATAGGACTTATTTTGGAATTAATGAATTGAGATGTTTGGTTTTATTGCACTCAAGGTTGTTTTTATATATCTTTTATGATTATTATTCAAAAAAATATATAAAATGTGCTTCACGTCGAAAAAGTCGGCGCTATGCGCTATAGCCTAGGGATTTTGGACGTCGCTGCGTTATGCGCCATTAACTATTTTGCTCATCTGAAAAACATTTGCATGCTTAGCGTAAGAAAAAAGAAGAAAGCATTTTACTATCTCTATCAGCCTAAAGTTTTCTGTAAGATGCCTAGGTTGTGAGCAATGGTGGAAAAATAAAAAAATTTCATTAGATATCTAGATTTGCCTTCATTACAGCAACTAACTAAATTTTCATCCTTCAAGAATATATGAAAAGGAGCATATTTTCTACACACTTTTTGGCTTTCCCTTTTTCTTTTCTTTTAAATTTCTTTCTTTTGAGTGAAGCTACAATAATTAACGTAAAATATTTTATTGCTGTGAACCACAATCTGATGAATTCTGCTGGAACTTACGAATTTTTTGTGCACAGAAAGTTTAATGATAGAGAAGTCAAACCATTTATCTAGATCTGTTCTCATTGCAACAGACATCTAAAAATTTCCACTCATTTACAACATAGCATATAAATAGATTGCGAAGAAATGTGATGAAACTATGTGGGAAGTGAACTTCACAATTAAGATTCGAAAGAAATCAGAAATTTTCTTCAATTAGAAATTTAGAACTTACCAAAAGGATCATGAGTGAATGAAGATTAGGAAGGAAACATAATTATATCAAAGGCAAGTCAAAAGTTAAGAATCACCAAATTGGTAAGAGAAGGGAATAAAATCAAATGCAAATTTATTACTTACTGAAAAATAATAATTACTTAAAAAATGTATTAAAATCAAATGCGTCAGAATTTGAAAAATACCTAAATCAACATCAAAATCACACCTGAACTTTAAAGTTCATTGAACAACGGGAGCATGTAAATGCATCATTAATAAATGGAGAAATACGGAGACCGATTTACAGGGAAGATGGTTTCAGCCGCAGCAATATTAAATATCGAAGTTCTGCATATAAGGAAACAATAAATTTGTTATTTTAAGTAAATTTTCTGAAGAAAACTTTAATTTAATTTGAGACATCAAGGTCAACAGAACACAAAAGCAATCAAGAAACTCTGACAAAATATTTACAAAATAAATATCTCATACTATAAATAAATCATAGAAAGTCTCACCTTTGCTTTTTAATTCACATGAAAATTGCCACAGTTCTCTAACATTGTGTTTGGATCTTTAGAATGGACCATGTAATAAGACCTATTGAGCCCTTGAATGGGTATGTCTGGTCTAATTCCGAAGTTGTAATTCATAATTGCAATGAGGAAAGTTGTAATCTTATCACCCCTTAGTTGACAGAAAAAGAAATGAACTCCTAAAGCCAGCAATTTTAGAGGGTTAATTCTTCAATTGATCTCATTTTCAATTAGATTTCTATAGGTTTACTTGTCCATACACAATGTTGTTGCCTATAGGTTTACATGTCTTGATTTATCTTATGATGTCATTAACTATGAGCCATTAACTACTATGAATCAAATTATATAATAATTTGTGTTCTACCAACAAGAAGCAAATCAAGCGACGAAAGAATATGAACTTTCAAGTTTATAACCCAATTAATGATGGTAGTGGCTCAGTCAGCCAAGAAAGAAACGTAAAAAATAACCCCTTATTGTAGAAATAACTACGGGCGAGATCCTTTTGCACATTGGGCGCTTACAGTAGTGTGGCGTGCATAAGAGTCCTAAAAAGCAAGCTCATATTTAGGCATATTTGTAGTTCATTTAACTAATACAAAAAGTAAACAATATTAATTTACGGAATATTTTATACAAGTGAACAAATAGAAGTTAACCACTGAACTGAAATTGCAGGAGGTAAAGACAAACCTTTTCAGACAAGCACTCCAGATGAAACATATCTGGGCAGTTGTCGCAGCACACCAAATTACAACCCGAACCGCATAGGCCGCAAAGATAATCATCTTTCTGACTAGTTTCTACCCGGGCTTTCAAAGCCTTGTACTCTGCTGACCAAGCCTGAAGCTGGCAAAAAACCAATGGCTTTCCAGACCCCATAACAAGATTCATCCTCGAGCTATTCACTTCAAGATCAGCATGATTCTTGAACTCGGAAATAGATAGCTTTTGATTACAGCAGATACACCTCAGTATTATCTCTTAGATTCCAAAGATGGATCCCTTCACCTGGAGAAATAATCCTAGAATTAATTAACCAAGATAATACTGTTTTAGGGCGAGCCGTAGACAAATTTCCTCTAAGTGAATTCCTTATATTTGTATTTGGCATCTCTTGAGCAATCTAGAACTGCGTCTAGGTAGTGTGGTAGATATAAAACACTTATTTTCCAGAAAGACCGAAACCAAGAGAGAATCGCCGTTGAAATGGCACTCTCTTGATTTCACTGATATACTACATTGTCTATTAGAATCTTTAGTTTCAAAACTACCTTCCTCAGTCTCATTGGTGAAGACATGACCAGAATTTCCTGAGTTTGTGGCAACTTGATCTTTGATTAGGCTTCCGCTGCTTGAGAATGGGCATGCCATTTGCCTAGAGATCAAACTAATGGCTTTTTTCAAGAATTTCTTTAAATTATAATCGTTTTATCAAACCAATCACAATTCCAGGTTCATTTGATTTATCCTGCAATAAACGATCGTTATTCAAACCCTTAAACTCTTTGATCGGTAAATTCAAGTTTTGTTGACTTTAAGTTAATTAAGAATAACGTGTCACCCATTTTTCAACACATGTTTAATGAGAATTAAGAAGAGTGAAAGCTGCCTCGCCGAATTAAAATTCTAGTACTTTCAGTTTATTTGCTTGTTTTTGGAGTTTTTGCTATCGTTTTCGGGTTAATAGGACTTATTTTGGAATTAATTAATTGAGATGTTTGGTTTTATTGCACTCAAGGTTGTTTTTATATATCTTTTATGATTATTATTCAGAAAAATATATAAAATGTGCTTCACGTCGAAAAAGTCGGCGCTATGCGCTATAGCCTATGGATTTTGGACGTCGCTGCGTTATGCGCCATTAACTATTTTGCTCATCTGAAAAACATTTGCATGCTTAGCGTAAGAAAAAAGAAGAAAGCATTTTACTGTCTCTATCAGCCCAAAGTTTTATGTAAGATGCCTAGGTTTTGACCAATGGTTGAAAAACAAAAAAATCATTAGATATCTATATTTGCCTTCATTACAGCAACTAACAAAATTTTCATCCTTCAAGAATATATGAAAAGGAGCATATTTTCTACACACTTTTTGGCTTTCCCTTTTTCTTTTCTTTTAAATTTCTTTCTTTTAAATTTCTTTCTTTTGAGTGAAGCTACAATAATTAACGTAAAATATTTTATTGCTGTGAACCACAATTTGATGAATTCTGCTGGAACTTATGAATTTTTTGTGCACAAAAAGTTTAATGATAGAGAAGTCAAACCATTTATCTAGATCTGTTCTCATTGCAACAGACATCTAAAAATTTCCACTCATTTACAACATAGCATATAAATAGATTGCGAAGAAATGTGATGAAACTATGTTGGAAGTGAACTTCACAATTAAGATTCGAAAGGAATAAGAAGTTTTCTTCAATTAGAAATTTAGAACATACCAAAAGGATCCTGAGTGAATGAAGATTAGGAAGGAAACATAATTATATCAAATGCAAGTCAAAAGTTAAGAATCACCAAATTGGTACGAGAAGGGAATAAAATCAAATCCAAATTTATTACTTACTGAAAAATAATAATTAAAAAAATTTATTAAAATAAAATGCGTCAGAATTTTAAAAATACCTAAATCATAATCAAAATCACACCTGAACTTTAAAGTTCATTGAACAACGGGAGCATGTAAATGCATCAATAATAAATGGAGAAATACGGAGACCGATTTACAGAGAAGTTGGTTTCCGCTGCAGCAATATTAAATACTGCATATAAGGAAACAATAAATTTGTTATTTTAAGTAAATTTTCTGAAGAAAACTTTAATATAATTTGAGACATCAAGGTCAACAGAACACAAAAGCAATCAAGAAACTCTGACAAAATATTTACAAAATCAAATACCTCATACTATAAATAAATCATAGAAAGTCTCACCTTTGCTTTTTAATTCACATGAAAATTGCTACAGTTCTCTAACATTGTGTTTGGATCCTTAGAATGGACCATGGAATAAGACCTATTGAGCCCTTGAATGGGTATGTCTGGTCTAATTCCGAAGTTGTAATTCATAACTGCAATGAGGAAAGTTGTAATCTTATCACCCCTTAGTTGACAGAAAAAGAAATGAACTCCTAAAGCCTGCAATTTTAGAGGGTTAATTCTTAAATTGATCTCATTTTCAAGTAGATTTTTATAGGTTTACTTGTCCATACACAATGTTGTTGCCTATAGGTTTACATGTCTTGATTTATCTTATGATGTCCTTAACTATGAGCCATTAACTACTATGAATCAAATTATATAATAATTTGTGTTCTACCAACAAGAAGCAAATCAAGCGACGAAAGAATATGAACTTTCAAGTTTATAACCCAATTAATGATGGTATTGTCTCAGTCAGCCAAGAAAGAAAAGTAAAAAATAACCACTTATTGTAGAAATAACTACGGGCGAGATCCTTTTGCACATTGGGCGCTTACAGTAGTGTGGCTTGCATAAGAGTCCTGAAAAGCAAGCTCATATTTAGGCATATTTGCAGTTCATTTAACAAATACAAAAAGTAAACAGTATTAATTTACGAAATATTTTATAAAAGTGAACAAATCGAAGTTAACCACTGAACTGAAATTGCAGGAGGTAAAGACTAACCTTTTCAGACAAGCACTCCAGATGAAACATATCAGGCCAGTTTTCGCAGCACACCAAATTACCACCCGAACCGCATAGGCCACAAAGATAATAATCTTTCTGACTAGTTTCTACCCGGGCTTTCAAAGCCTTGTACTCTGCTGACCAAGCCTCAAGCTGGCATAAAACCAATGGCTTTCCAGACCCCATAACAAGATTCATCCTCGAGCTATTCACTTCTAGATCAGCATGATTCTTGAACCCGGAAATAGATAGCTTTTTATTACAGCAGATACACCTCAGTATTATCTCTTAGATTCCAAAGATGGATCCCTTCACCTGGAGAAATAATCCTAGAATTAATTAACCAAGATAATATTGTTCTAGGGCGAGCCGTAGACAAATTTCCTCTAAGTGAGTTCCTTATATTTGTATTTGGCCATCTCTTGAGCAATCTAGAACTGCGTCTAGGGAGTGTGGTAGATCTAAAACTCTTATTTTCAAGAAAGACCGAAACCAAGAGAGAATCGTCGTCGAAATGGCACTCTCTTGATTTCACTGATATACTACATTGTCTATTAGAATCTTTAGTTTCAAAACTACCTTCCTCAGTCTCATTGGTGAAGACATGACCAGAATTTCCTGAGTTTGTGGCAACTTGATCTTTGATCAGGCTTCCGCTGCTTGAGAATGGGCATGCCATTTTCCTAGAGATCAAACTAATGGCTTTTTTCAAGAATTTCTTTAAATTATAATCGTTTTATCAAACCAATCACAATTCCAGGTTCATTTGATTTATCCTGCAAAAAACCATCGTTATTCAAACCCTTAAACTCTTTGATCGGTAAATTCAAGTTTTGTTGACTTTAAGTTAATTAAGAATAACGTGTCACCCATTTTTCCACACATGTTTAATGAGAATTAAGAAGAGTGAAAGCTGCCTCGCCAAATTAAAAGATAAGAATAGACAAAAGCTACCTTAGTAAAACAAAAATGCAACTTTTGTTGATTCATTAAAAATTAAATTATTTCCTACTTAAGAAAATTAACCTTTCAGTGAGGTAATCATAAGATGGTGTAAGGAAAGTTGTCACTCATCTGCAAAGTAGTCAATAGCGCCGAAGGCGCGTGCTTTAGTTCAAAGCGAGGCGCAGAGGCGCCTTACCACGCCTAGTGCAGTGCCTTTCAGCTTATCGAGCTATTGCGCTAAGGCGAAGTGGCCGAGGCAGAGCCCCATTTTGGCTGCCCTTAAAAATTTAAAAAAGAAATGTTTTTTCCTTAAATTTTTCCTCCCAAGTCACAAGTCTAAAGTGTGAATTCAGACATTATATTAAAAAATTACAAAGGTAAAATCTAAACGTGGATGAGGAGAAAGAGGACTCTAATGCTTATCATTGGGAATCTGGGGAAGAAAATAGCAATGGCTATAAATCTAAACTATCTAGTTCTAGTAAGGAATCCAAAGATGTGGAGTCTACTAACGACTACTATGAGCTTGATGATTGATGTTATTTAGAATTTCAGGCTTTATAGTTTAGATATAATACTTTTGTGTTAACTAATTATTCTAAAATTCTAGTACTTTCAGTTTATTTGCTTGTTTTTGGAGTTTTTGCTATCGTTTTCGGGTTAATAGGACTTATTTTGGAATTAATGAATTGAGATGTATGGTTTTATTGCACTTAAGGTTGTTTTTATATATCTTTTATGATTATTATTCAGAAAATATACAAAATGTGCTTCACGTCGAAAAAGCCGGCACTATGCGCTATAGCCTAAGGATTTTGGACGTCGCTGTTGTTTTTATATATCTTTTATGATTATTATTCAGAAAATATACAAAATGTGCTTCACGTCGAAAAAGCCGGCACTATGCGCTATAGCCTAAGGATTTTGGACGTCGCTGCGCTATGCGCCATTAACTATTTTGCTCATCTGAAAAACATTTGCATGCTTAGCGTAAGAAAAAAGAAGAAAGCATTTTACTGTCTCTATCAGCCCAAAGTTTTATGTAAGATGCCTAGGTTTTGACCAATGGTGGAAAAACAAAAAAATCATTAGATATCTAGATTTGCCTTCATTACAGCAACTAACTAAATTTTCATCCTTCAAGAATATATGAAAAGGAGCATATTTTCTACACACTTTTTGGCTTTCCCTTTTTCTTTTCTTTTAAATTTCTTTCTTTTGAGGGAAGCTACAATAATTAACGTAAAATATTTTATTGCTGTGAACCACAATCTGATGAATTCTGCTGGAACTTATGGATTTTTTGTGCACATAAAGTTTAATGATAGAGAAGTCAAACCATTTATCTAGATCTATTCTCATTGCAACAGTCATCTAAAAATTTCCACTCATTTACAACATAGCATATAAATAGATTGCGAAGAAATGTGATGAAACTATGTTGGAAGTGAACTTCACAATTAAGATTCGAAAGGAATAAGAAGTTTTCTTCAATTAGAAATTTAGAACATACCAAAAGGATCCTGAGTGAATGAAGATTAGGAAGGAAACATAATTATATCAAATGCAAGTCAAAAGTTAAGAATCACCAAATTGGTACGAGAAGAGAATAAAATCAAATCCAAATTTATTACTTACTGAAAAATAATAATTAAAAAAATTTATTAAAATAAAATGCGTCAGAATTTTAAAAATACCTAAATCAACATCAAAATCACACCTGAACTTTAAAGTTCATTGAACAACGGGAGCATGTAAATGCATCAATAATAAATGGAGAAATACGGAGACCGATTTACAGAGAAGATGGTTTCCGCTGCAGCAATATTAAATACTGCATATAAGGAAACAATAAATTTGTTATTTTAAGTAAATTTTCTGAAGAAAACTTTAATTTAATTTGAGACATCAAGGTCAACACAAGAAACTCTGACAAAATATTTACAAAATCAAATACCTCATACTATAAATAAATCATAGAAAGTCTCACCTTTGCTTTTTAATTCACATGAAAATTGCTACAGTTCTCTAACATTGTGTTTGGATACTTAGAATGGACCATGGAATAAGACCTATTTAGCCCTTGAATGGGTATGTCTGGTCTAATTCCGAAGTTGTAATTCATAACTGCAATGAGGAAAGTTGTAATCTTATCACCCCTTAGTTGACAGAAAAAGAAATGAACTCCTAAAGCCTGCAATTTTAGAGGGTTAATTCTTAAATTGATCTCATTTTCAAGTAGATTTCTATAGGTTTACTTGTCCATACACAATGTTGTTGCCTATAGGTTTACATGTCTTGATTTATCTTATGATGTCCTTAACTATGAGCCATTAACTACTATGAATCAAATTATATAATAATTTGTGTTCTACCAACAAGAAGCAAATCAAGCGACGAAAGAATATGAACTTTCAAGTTTATAACCCAATTAATGATGGTAGTGGCTCAGTCAGCCAAGAAAGAAAAGTAAAAAATAACAACTTATTGTAGAAATAACTACGGGCGAGATCCTCTTGCACATTGGGCGCTTACAGTAGTGTGGCGTGCATAAGAGTCCTGAAAAGCAAGTTCATATTTAGGCATATTTGCAGTTCATTTAACAAATACAAAAAGTAAACAGTATTAATTTACGAAATATTTTATACAAGTGAACAAATAGAAGTTAACCACTGAACTGAAATTGCAGGAGGTAAAGACTAACCTTTTCAGACAAGCACTCCAGATGAAACATATCAGGGCAGTTGTCGCAGCACACCAAATTACCACCCGAACCGCATAGGCCGCAAAGATAATCATATTTCTGACTAGTTTCTACCCGGGCTTTCAAAGCCTTGTACTCTGCTGACCAAGCCTCAAGCTGGCATAAAACCAATGGCTTTCCAGACCCCATAACAAGATTCATCCTCGAGCTATTCACTTCAAGATCAGCATGATTCTTGAACTCGGAAATAGATAGCTTTTTATTACAGCAGATACACCTCAGTATTATCTCTTAGATTCCAAAGATGGATCCCTTCACCTGGAGAAATAATCCTAGAATTAATTAACCAAGATAATATTGTTCTAGGGCGAGCCGTAGACAAACTTCCTCTAAGTGAGTTCCTTATATTTGTATTTGGCCATCTCTTGAGCAATCTAGGACTGCGTCTAGGGAGTGTGGTAGATCTAAAACTCTTATTTTCCAGAAAGACCGAAACCAAGAGAGAATCGTCGTTGAAATGGCACTCCGTTGATTTCACTGATATACTACATTGTCTATTAGAATCTTTAGTTTCAAAACTTCCTTCCTCAGTCTCATTGGTGAAGACGTGACCAGAATTTCCTGAGTTTGTCGTAACTTGATCTTTGATCAGGCTTCCATTGCTTGAAAATGGGCGTCCCATTTGCCTAGTATAGAGATCAAACTAATGGCTTTTTTCAAGAAATTCTTTAAATTATAATAGTATTATCAAACCAATCACAATTCCAGGTTCATTTGATTTATCCTGCAAAAAACCATCGTTATTCAAACCCTTAAACTCTTTGATCGGTAAACTCAAGTTTTGTTGACTTTAAGTTAATTAAGAATAACGTGTCACCCATTTTTCCACCCATGTTTAATGAGAACTAAGAAGAGTGAAAGCTGCCTCGCCGAATTAAAAGATAAGAATAGACAAAAGCCACCTTAGTAAAACAAAAATGCAACTTCTGTTGATTCATTAAAAATTAAATTATTTCCTACTTAATAAAATTAACCTTTCAGTGAGGTAATCATAAGATGGTGTAAGGAAAGTTGTCACTCATCTGCAAAGTAGTCAATAGCGCCGAAGGCGCGTGCTTTAGTGCAAAGCGAGGCGCAGAGGCGCCTTACCACGCCTAGTGCAGTGCCTTTTAGCTTATCGAGCTATTGCGCTAAGGCGAAGTAGCCGAGGCAGAGCCCCATTTTGGCTGCCCTTAAAAATTTAAAAAAGAAATGTTTTTTCCTTAAATTTTTCCTCCCAAGTCACAAGTCTAAAGTGTTAATTAAGACATTATAATAAAAAATTACAAAGGTAAAATCTAAACGTGGATGAGGAGAAAGAGGACTCTAAAACTTATCATTGGGAATCTGGGGAAGAAAATAGCAATGGCTATAAATCTAAACTATCTAGTTCTAGTAAGGAATCGAAAGATGTGGAGTCTACTAACGACTACTATGAGCTTGATGATTGATGTTATTTAGAATTTCAGGCTTTAGAGTTTAGATATCATACTTTTGTGTTAACTAATTGTTCTAAAATTCTAGTACTTTCAGTTTATTTGCTTGTTTTTTGGAGTTTTTGCTATCGTTTTCGGGTTAATAGGACTTATTTTGGAATTAATGAATTGAGATGTATGGTTTTATTGCACTTAAGGTTGTTTTTATATATCTTTTATGATTATTATTCAGAAAAATATACAAAATGTGCTTCACGGGCGAAGCCGGCACTATGCGCTATAGCCTAAGGATTTTGGACGTCGCTGCGCTATGCGCCATTAACTATTTTGCTCATCTGAAAAAAATTTGCATGCTTAGCGTAAGAAAAAAGAAGAAAGCATTTTACTGTCTCTATCAGCCTAAAGTTTTATGTAAGATGCCTAGGTTTTGACCAATGGTGGAAAAACAAAAAAATCATTAGATATCTAGATTTGCCTTCATTACAGCAACTAACTAAATTTTCATCCTTCAAGAATATATGAAAAGGAGCATATTTTCTACACACTTTTTGGCTTTCCCTTTTTCTTTTCTTTTAAATTTCTTTCTTTTGAGGGAAGCTACAATAATTAACGTAAAATATTTTATTGCTGTGAACCACAATCTGGTGAATTCTGCTGGAACTTATGAATTTTTTGTGCACAAAAAGTTTAATGATAGAGAAGTCAAACCATTTATCTAGATCTGTTCTCATTGCAACAGACATCTAAAAATTTCCACTCGTTTACAACATAGCATATAAATAGATTGCGAAGAAATGTGATGAAACTATGTTGGAAGTGAACTTCACAATTAAGATTCGAAAGAAATAAGAAGTTTTCTTCAATTAGAAATTTAGAACATACCAAAAGGATCCTGAATGAATGAAGATTAGGAAGGAAACATAATTATATCAAATTCAAGTCAAAAGTTAAGAATCACCAAATTGGTACGAGAAGGGAATAAAATCAAATCCAAATTTATTACTTACTGAAAAATAATAATTACTAAAAAAATGTATTAAAATAAAATGCGTCAGAATTTGAAAAATACCTAAATCAACATCAAAATCACACCTGAACTTTAAAGTTCATTGAACAACGGGGGCATGTAAATGCATCAATAATAAATGGAGAAATACGGAGACCGATTTACAGAGAAGATGGTTTCCGCTGCAGCAATATTAAATATTGAAGTTCTGCATATAAGGAAACAATAAATTTGTTATTTTAAGTAAATTTTCTGAAGAAAACTTTAATTTAATTTGAGACATCAAGGTCAACAGAACACAAAAGCAATCAAGAAACTCTGACAAAATATTTACAAAATCAAATACCTCATACTATAAATAAATCATAGAAAGTCTCACCTTTGCTTTTTAATTCACATGAAAATTGCTAAAGTTCTCTAACATTGTGTTTGGATCCTTAGAATGGACCATGGAATAAGACCTATTTAGCCCTTGAATGGGTATGTCTGGTCTAATTCCGAAGTTGTAATTCATAACTGCAATGAGGAAAGTCGTAATCTTATCACACCTTAGTTGACAAAAAAAGAAATGAACTCCTAAAGCCTGCAATTTTAGAGGGTTAATTCTTAAATTGATCTCATTTTCAATTAGATTTCTATAGGTTTACTTGTCCATACACAATGTTGTTGCCTATAGGTTTACATGTCTTGATTTATCTTATGATGTCCTTAACTATGAGCCATTAACTACTATGAATCAAATTATATAATAATTTGTGTTCTACCAACAAGAAGCAAATCAAGCGACGAAAGAATATGAACTTTCAAGTTTATAACCCAATTAATGATGGTAGTGGCTCAGTCAGCCAAGAAAGAAAAGTAAAAAATAACCACTTATTGTAGAAATAACTACGGGCGAGATCCTTTTGCACATTGGGCGCTTACAGTAGTGTGGCGTGCATAAGAGTCCCGAAAAGCAAGCTCATATTTACGCATATTTGCAGTTCATTTAACTAATACAAAAAGTAAACAGTATTAATTTACGAAATATTTTATACAAGTGAACAAATAGAAGTTAACCACTGAACTGAAATTGCAGGAGGTAAAGACAAACCTTTTCAGACAAGCACTCCAGATGAAACATATCAGGGCAGTTGTCGCAGCACACCAAATTACCACCCGAACCGCATAGGCCGCAAAGATAATCATCTTTTTGACTAGTTTCCACCCGGGCTTTCAAAGCCTTGTACTCTGCTGACCAAGCCTCAAGCTGGCATAAAACCAATGGCTTTTCAGACCCCATACCAAGATTCATCCTCGAGGTATTCACTTCAAGATCAGCATGATTCTTGAACTCGGAAATAGGTAGCTTTTTATTACAGCAGATACACCTCAGTATTATCTCTTAGATTCCAAAGATGGATCCCTTCACCTGGAGAAATAATCCTAGAATTAATTAACCAAGATAATATTGTTCTAGGGCGAGCCGTAGACAAATTTCCTCTAAGTGAGTTCCTTATATTTGTATTTGGCCATCTCTTGGGCTATCTAGAACTGCGTCTAGGGAGTGTGGTAGATCTAAAACTCTTATTTTCCAGAAAGACCGAAACCAAGAGAGAATCGTCGTTGAAATGGCACTCTCTTGATTTCACTGATATACTACATTGTCTATTAGAATCTTTAGTTTCAAAACTACCTTCCTCAGTCTCATTGGTGAAGACGTGACCAGAATTTCCTGAGTTTGTGGTAACTTGATCTTTGATCAGGCTTCCGCTGCTTGAGAATGGGCATGCCATTTGCCTAGAGATCAAACTAATGGCTTTTTTCAAGAATTTCTTTAAATTATAATCGTTTTATCAAACCAATCACAATTCCAGGTTCATTTGTGTGACGGCCCGGCACCGCGGGTCCGTCGGACAACGGTCGCAAAATTATTGTTATTTTGAAAAAAAGTCAAAAATATCGAAGCCCCTTTTTTTTTCTTAAGAAACAATAAATTAAAGATTTTAAAGCGGAAGCGTTTAATCACAACATCTCAAAATACTTGAACAAAATCAACCGAGAGAGATAATTAAGTAATTTATGAAAATCTTGAATCTTTGACAAAAATATAAATCAACTTTAACAAATCAAACATTCTAAACAAGGTTTTAATCAAAATTGAAAAAGAGCATAAATCGATCACAAAATATTACTACACTCCCGAATACTAGGGTGGGACCGCAACCGTGATGACCTAACCGCAACCCGACTATTATTTCCAGAACACCTGAAACTGAAAAGAAATGAAACACGGAACACAAAAGTTGATCGTCCAACTTAGTGAGGCTATGAGTGAATTTGCATGGTGATGTGTGAATGCAGCATATATATAACATAATCATGTTATCAAGCAAATAAACATATATTCAAGACGGAAGAAACACGGAATTCACATAACCAAGAATTTGTTGATGCCGTCCTCCACTTACCCTCCATCCTCAGTCTGATATCCATCCAAACTCACCAAGTAAGGAGCGACCTTACTATCAAAAATGCATCGACATGTCTTTGCCGGAGTTCGTCCTTACTCCCCAAGTGTTCCTCCCCACTTGGGTTGTAAGAACAGGCCTACGGGTAACCGTGACAATCCTACCGGCCCTTGCCGGCCAGGTTGGCATCGGGTCCATATACCAATCAAAAGGGGGCCCACACAAAATCGAAAACAAACGGAAACATATAGTCGGAAACAAACGGAACATAACATATCAAACATATTAACATATTATCAACATTTAATAACTTATCAAATGAAATTTTGGGTATCATGATAATTTCGAGAAATATATTCGCAACTAATAGATTCGGATCTAGCATGTATTTGGATAATCATGTTCAAATGCTAAGTGATTTCATGCGAGAAATGTTGACCTAATAAGTCAACCTATTCGTGACGACATGCAAGAAAAGTTAGAATAAAATTCATGCTTTGATTATTAAGAGCCTAAGTGCATGTTTGGACTCGATCTACTAGCACATCGGACAGACATACAAATTAAACACACAGCGCTCACCTTCGTCGCTTAGTATAGCGACTAAAACTCCACAAATGATGCATATCCGAAACCTGAGCAAGTACGTATACGACTTAGAATGTATCTAACAATCTTACTAAAACGTAACTAATGAAATCCTACACAAGGATTCCCTAAACTAACACATCGCACAAAAGTGTTTAAATTTTACGACATCAACTCCACTTAAAAGTTATTATTTTCAGAACTCAAAATTCTAATTTCATAAAACAACGCCAAAACAGCAAAATTTTCCTTTTATTTTCCAGATTTACAAAACAACCCCTAAACTTTTATAAACATCCATTTTTCCGAAAATTTTTGCAACAAACTTTAAATCAAAAGATTTTTAACTAAACCCATATCGAAAATCAAATGAAAGTATTAAGTATCATTTTACTTCAAAAATCAAAGCTTTAAAAACCCCACAAGTTTAAAACTTTTCAAAAACACCCTCATAGTTTTGAAAACTTAACCAAATCAATTTTCTTGAAAAATAATTTAAGATCCACGCATTTAAGAAATATTTAAAAATAATCAAGCATAATTTTCACTATAAAACTAAGATTAAAAATAAGTTTTAATAACTTTTCACAAACGAAACAAAAAGTTCTTTAATTATGAACTTTCTTCGAAAAATTTACAAATATTCAATCTAAAAACTAAAATGAATAAACCACTACTTCAAATCAATAAATCAAGATTTTATAAAAGAACCATGTAAAAACAGCAACAAAATAGCAACTTTAACCCCTTATTTTCAGATTTACAAAAATAACCCCAAATGTTTCAAAAACTCCCATTTTTGCAAAATATCGGAACAAACTTTAAAACAAATGCTTTTCAAGTAAACCTAACCAAATATCAAACAAAAATTTATATTTTCAGTCCCCTTTTTAATCCCAACAAGAATCGCAACCTAAGCCCTTCAACTTTTAAAACCTTTCAAAAATACCCCAAAGTTTTGAGAAAAATAAAAACATCAACTTTCTTACAAAAAGAAATCAAGATCCAAACATATAAGAAATATTTAAACAAAACCAAAGCAAATCACATTAAATATAACATATGAACTCAACTACTTATCACAAGGACAAACTAAACTTCTTCAACATATATTTTAAAGAAAAGAAAGTAATATCACAAAGACTAAAGAACACATGCATGGATGTCTTTTTACCCAAAGCAACGAAGGGGGTGAAAATATCTTCATTTCCAGAACTCCGAAGGTGGTGGTGGCAGCTCCGGTGGCAGTGGTGGCGGCTCCGGTGGTGGTTCATAAAAAGGCCCTCAAATCCTTACTTTTCACCATTTTCCAATGGCTGTCGATTCACTTCGGAAGTTCCAAACGACGATCCGAACGGTCAATATGTAGATCCATGTGTGTAGAACCTCCACGCAAAATTTGGGCATGATCCAACGGTGGACGGAGGCGGAATGATCGAAAATCCGAGGCTGGGTTGAGTATACCCGAAAACTCTCTTTCTAAATGTTTTGTCTCTTTTCTCTCCCTTATTTTCTCTCTAATTCTAACTTAACTATGAACTCTAAGGTGTAAAATGAGTGGAGAGAAATATGAAAATGAGGAGAAAGGTGTTTAAATACACCTTGGGAAGATGGGAGATATAATTACTTCACATAAAACAAGCCAATGCATGTTCATCTTGGATAGAGAAATCTCTCTAACCAAGAGGCATGCTTGGCCACTCCCTATGGCAGGCTAGGAGAGCTATAAAGGCTCTCCTATTAGCTGCAATCAAGTGGGGCGAAATTTGCTCTTTGCCCCCTGAAGTTTTGGTAAAGTGCATTTTTGCCCCAGAAATTATTTATTTTGCACAATAAAGTCAAAATATTTTTCAAAAGAGGTATACTATTATGCTAAAGTATTTTTGTGCTTTTAAAACATTTCAAAGTTAATAAGGACATAGGACATAATTAAATTGTATATTTTAGTTCAAATTAATGTTTAACTTTGAAAATAAAAAGTAGCACATAAATTTGGATTAAAATCCAATCAAACGGGTTCGAAATTTTGGGGGCGTTACAATTTGATTTATCCTGCAAAAAACCATCGTTATTCAAACCCTTAAACTCTTTGATCGGTAAATTCAAGTTTTGTTGACTTTAAGTTATTTAAGAATAACGTGTCACCCATTTTTCCACACATGTTTAATGAGAATTAAGAAGAGTGAAAGCTGCCTCGCCGAATTAAAAGATAAGAATAGACAAAAGCCACCTTAGTAAAACAAAAATGCAACTTCTGTTGATTCATTAAAAATTAAATTATTTCCTCCTTAAGAAAATTAACCTTTCAGTGAGGTAATCATAAGATGGTGTACGGAAAGTTGTCACTCATCTGCAAAGTAGTCAATAGCTCCGAAGGAACGTGGTTTAGCAAAGCGAGGCGCAGAGGCGCCTTACCACGCCTAGTGCAGTGCCTTTCAGCTTATCGAGCTATTGCGCAAAGGCGAAGTGGCCGAGGCAGAGCCCCACTTTGGCTGCCCTTTAAAATTTAAAAAAGAAATGTTTTTTCCTTAAATTTTTTCTCCCAAGTTACAAGTCTAAAGTGTAAATTCAGACATTATATTACAAATTACAAAGGTAATCTAAACGTGGATGAGGAGAAAGAGGACTCTAAGGCTTATCATTGGGAATCTGGGGAAGAAAATAGCAATGGCTATAAATCTAAACTATCTAGTTCTAGTGAGGAATCGAAAGATGTGGAGTCTACTAACGACGACTATGAGCTTGATGATTGATGTTATTTAGAATTTCAGGCTTTAGAGTTTAGATATCATACTTTTGCGTTAACTAACTGTTCTAAAATTCTAGTACTTTCAGTTTATTTGCTTGTTTTGGGAGTTTTTGCTATCGTTTTCGGGTTAATAGGACTTATTTTGGAATTAATGAATTGAGATGTTTGGTTTTATTGCACTCAAGGTTGTTTTTATATAATTATTATTCAGAAAAATATACAAAACGTGCTTCACGTCGAAAAAGTCGGCGCTATGCGCTATAGCCTAGGGATTTTGGACGTCGCTGCGCTATGCGCCATTAACTATTTTGCTCATCTGAAAAACATTTGCACGCTTAGCGTAAGAAAAAAGAAGAAAGCATTTTACTGTCTCTATCAGCCTAAAGTTTTCTGTAAGATGCCTAGGTTGTGACCAATGGTGGAAAAACAAAAAAAATCATTAGATATCTAGATTTGCCTTCATTACAGCAACTAACTAAATTTTCATCATTCAAGAATATATGAAAAGGAGCATATTTTCTACACACTTATAGGCTTTCCCTTTTTCTTTTCTTTTAAATTTCTTTCTTTTGAGTGAAGCTACAAATAATTAACGTAAAATAATTTATTGCTATGAACCACAATCTGATGAATTCTGCTGGAACTTAATTAGACCTTTGCTATGAACCATCTGATGAATTCTGCTATGAACCATCAATATATGAAGTCTCACCTTTGCTTTTTAATTCACATGAAAATTGCTACAGTTCTCTAACATTGTGTTTGGATCCTTAGAATGGACCATGGAATAAGACCTATTGAGCCCTTGAATGGGTATGTCTGGTCTAATTCCGAAGTTGTAATTCATAACTGCAATGAGGAAAGTTGTAATCTTATCACCCCTTAGTTGACAGAAAAAGAAATGAACTCCTAAAGCCTGCAATTTTAGAGGGTTAATTCTTCAATTGATCTCATTTTCAATTCGGTTTCTATAGGTTTACTTGTCCATACACAATGTTGTTGCCTATAGGTTTACATGTCTTGATTTATCTTATGATGTCATTAACTATGAGCCATTAACTACTATGAATCAAATTATATAATAATTTGTGTTCTACCAACAAGAAGCAAATCAAGCGACGAAAGAATATGAACTTTCAAGTTTATAACCCAATTAATGATGGTAGTGGCTCAGTCAGCCAAGAAAGAAAAGTAAAAAATAACCACTTATTGTAGAAATAACTACGGGCGAGATCCTTTTGCACATTGGGCGCTTACAGTAGTGTGGCGTGCATAAGAGTCCTGAAAAGCAAGCTCATATTTAGGCATATTGGCAGTTCATTTAACTAATACAAAACGTAAACAATATTAATTTACGAAATATTTTATACAAGTAAACAAATAGAAGTTAACCACTGAACTGAAATTGCAGGAGGTAAAGACAAACCTTTTCAGACAAGCACTCCAGATGAAACATATCAGGACAGTTGTCGCAGCACACAAAATTACCACCCGAACCGCATAGGCCGCAAAGATAATCATCTTTGTGACTAGTTTCTACCCGGGCTTTCAAAGCCTTGTACTCTGCTGACCAAGCCTCAAGCTGGCATAAAACCAATGGCTTTCCAGACCCCAAACAAGATTCATTCTCGAGCTATTCACTTCAAGATCAGCATGATTCTTGAACTCGGAAATAGATAGCTTTTTATTATAGCAGATACACCTCAATATTATCTCTTAGATTCCAAAGATGGATCCCTTCACCTGGAGAAATAATCCTAGAATTAATTAAGCAAGATAATACTGTTCTAGGGCGAGCCGTAGACAAATTTCCTCTAAGTGAGTTCCTTATATATGTATTTGGCCATCTCTTGAGCAATCTAGAACTGCGTCTAGGGAGTGTGGTAGATTTAAAACTCTTATTTTCCAGAAAGACCGAAACCAAGAGAGAATCGTCGTTGAAATGGCACTTTCTTGATTTCACTGATATACTACATTGTCTATTAGAATCATTAGTTTCAAAACTACCTTCCTCAGTCTCGTTGGTGAAGAGGTGACCAGAATTTCCTGAGTTTTTGGTAACTTGATCTTTGATCAGGCTTCCGCTGCTTGAGAATGGGCATGCCATTTGCCTAGTATAGAGATCAAACTAATGGCTTTTTTCAAGAAATTCTTTAAATTATAATCGTTTTATCAAACCAATCACAATTCCAGGTTCATTTGATTTATCCTGCAAAAAACCATCGTTATTCAAACCCTTAAACTCTTTGATCGGTAAACTCAAGTTTTGTTGACTTTAAGTTAATTAAGAATAACATGTCACCCATTTTTCCACCCATGTTTAATGAGAACTAAGAAGAGTGAAAGCTGCCTCGCCGAATTAAAAGATAAGAATAGACAAAAGCCACCTTAGTAAAACAAAAATGCAAATTCTGTTGATTCATTGAAAATTAAATTATTTCCTCATTAAGAAAATTAACCTTTCAGTGAGGTAATCATAAGATGGTGTATGGAAAGTTGTCACTCATCTGCAAAGAAGTCAATAGCTCCGAAGGCGCGTGCTTTAACAAAGCGAGGCGCAGAGGCGCCTTACCACACCTAGTACAGTGCCTTTCAGCTTATCGAGCTATTGCTCTAAGTTGAAGTGGCCGAGGCAGAGCCCCATTCTGGCTGCCCTTTAAAATTTAAAAAAGAATTGTTTTTCCTTAAATTTTTTCTCCCAAGTTACAGGTCTAAAGTGTAAATTCAGACATTATATTACAAATTACAAGGGTAAAATCTAAACGTGGATGAGGAGAAAGAGGACTCTAAGGCTTATCATTGGGAATCTGGTGAAGAAAATAGCAATGGCTATAAATCTAAACTATCTAGTTCTAGTGAAGAATCAAAAGATGTGGAGTCCACTGACGACGACTAGGAGCTTGATGATTGATGTTATTTAGAATTTCAGGCTTTAGAGTTTAGATATCATACTTTTGCGTTAACTAATTGTTCTAAAATTCTAGTACTTTCAGTTTATTTGCTTGTTTTTGGAGTTTTTGCTATCGTTTTCGGGTTAATAGGACTTATTTTGGAATTAATGAATTGAGATGTTTGGTTTTATTGCACTCAAGGTTGTTTTTATATATCTTTTATGATTATTATTCAGAAAAATATATAAAATGTGCTTCACGTCGAAAAAGTCGGCGCTATGCGCTATAGCCTAGAGATTTTGGACGTCGCTGCGCTATGCGCCATTAACTATTTTGCTCATCTGAAAAACATTTGCATGCTTAGCGTAAGAAAAAAGAAGAAAGCATTTTACTGTCTCTATCAGCCTAAAGTTTTCTGTAAGATGCCTAGGTTGTGACCAATGGTGGAAAAACAAAAAAATCATTAGATATCTAGATTTGCCTTCATTACAGAAACTAACTAAATTTTCATCCTTCAAGAATATATGAAAAGGAGCATATTTTCTACACACTTTTAGGCTTTCCTTTTTTCTTTTCTTTTAAATTTCTTTCTTTTGAGTGAAGCTACAATAATTAACGTAAAATATTTTATTGCTGTGAACCACAATCTGATGAATTCTGCTGGAACTTATGGAATTTTTGTGCACATAAAGTTTAATGATAGAGAAGTCAAACCATTTATCTAGATCTGTTCTCATTGCAACAGACATCTAAAAATTTCCACTCATTTACAACATAGCATATAAATAGATTGCGAAGAAATGTGATGAAACTATGTGGGAAGTGAACTTCACAATTAAGATTCGAAAGAAATAAGAAATTTTCTTCAATTAGAAATTTAGAACTTACCAAAAGGCTCCTGAGTGAATGAAGATTAGGAAGGAAACATAATTATATCAAATGAAAGTCAAAAGTTAAGAATCACCAAATTGGTACGAGAAGGGAATAAAATCAAATGCATATTTATTACTTACTGAAAAATAATAATTACTAAAAAAATGTATTAAAATCAAATGCGTCAGAATTTGAAAAATACCTAAATCAACATCAAAATCACACCTGAACATTAAAGTTCATTGAACAACGGGAGCATGTAAATGCATCAATAATAAATGGAGAAATACGGAGACCGATTTACAGAGAAGATGGTTTCAGCCGCAGCAATATTAAATATTGAAGTTCTGCATATAAGGAAACAATAAATTTGTTATTTTAAGTAAATTTTCTGAAGAAAACTTTGATTTAATTTGAGACATCAAGGTCAACAGAACACAAAAGCAATCAAGAAACTCTGACAAAATATTTACAAAATCAAATACCTCATACTATAAATAAATCATAGAAAGTCTCACATTTGCTTTTTAATTCACATGAAAATTGCTACAGTTCTCTAACATTGTGTTTGGATCCTTAGAATGTACCATGGAATAAGACCTATTGAGCCCTTTAATGCGTATGTCTGGTCTAATTCCGAAGTCGTAATTCATAACTGCAATGAGGAAAGTTGTAATCTTATCACCCCTTAGTTGACAGAAAAAGAAATGAACTCCTAAAGCCTGCAATTTTATAGGGTTAATTCTTCAATTGATCTCATTTTCAATTAGATTTCTATAGGTTAACTTCTCCATACACAATGTTGTTGCCTATAGGTTTACATGTCTTGATTTATCTTATGATGTCATTAACTATGAGCCATTAACTACTATGAATCAAAATATATAATAATTTGTGTTCTACCAACAAGAAGCAAATCAAGCGACGAAAGAATACGAACTTTCAAGTTTATAACCCAATTAATGATGGTAGTGGCTCAGTCAGCCAAGAAAGAAAAGTAAAAAATAACCACTTATTGTAGAAATAACTACGGGCGAGATCCTTTTGCACATTGGGCGCTTACAGTAGTGTGGCGTGCATAAGAGTCCTGAAAAGCAAGCTCATATTTAGGCATATTTGCAGTTCATTTAACTAATACAAAAAGTAAACAGTACTAATTTACGAAATATTTTATACAAGTGAACAAATAGAAGTTAACCAGTGAACTGAAATTGCAGGAGGTAAAGACAAACCTTTTCAGACAAGCACTCCAGATGAAACATATCAGGGCAGTTGTCGCAGCACACCAAATTACCACCCGAACCGCATAGGAAGCAAAGATAATCATCTTTGTGACTAGTTTCTATCCGGGCTTTCAAAGCCTTGTACTCTGCTGACCAAGCCTCAAGCTGGCATAAAACCAATGGCTTTCCAGACCCCATAACAAGATTCATCCTCGAGCTATTCACTTCAAGATCAGCATGATTCTTGAACTCGAAAATAAATAGCTTTTTATTACAGCAGATACACCTCAGTATTATCTCTTAGATTCCAAAGAAGGATCCCTTCACTTGGAGAATTAATTAACCAAGATAACACTGTTCTAGGGCGAGCCGTAGACAAATTTCCTCTAAGTGAGTTCCTTATATTTGTATTTGGCCATCTCTTGAGCAATCTAGAACTGCGTCTAGGGAGTGTGGTAGATTTAAAACTCTTATTTTCCAGAAAGACCGAAACCAAGAGAGAATCGTCGTTGAAATGGCACTCTCTTGATTTCACTGATATACTACATTGTCTATTAGAATCTTTAGTTTCAAAACTACCTTCCTCAGTCTCATTGGTGAAGACGTGACCAGAATTTCCTGAGTTTTTGGTAACTTGATCTTTGATCAGGCTTCCGCTGCTTGAGAATGGGCATGCCATTTGCCTAGTATAGAGATCAAACTAATGGCTTTTTTCAAGAAATTCTTTAAATTATAATCGTTTTATCAAACCAATCACAATTCCAGGTTCATTTGATTTATCCTGCAAAAAACCATCGTTATTCAAACCCTTAAACCCTTTGATCGGTAAACTCAAGTTTTGTTGACTTTAAGTTAATTAAGAATAACATGTCACCCATTTTTCCACCCATGTTTAATGAGAACTAAGAAGAGTGGAAGCTGCCTCGCCGAATTAAAAGATAAGAATAGACAAAAGCCACCTTAGTAAAACAAAAATGCAAATTCTGCAGATTCATTGAAAATTAAATTATTTCCTCCTTAAGAAAATTAACCTTTCAGTGAGGTAATCATAAGATGGTGTACGGAAAGTTGTCACTCATCTGCAAAGAAGTCAGTAGCTCCGAAGGCGCGTGCTTTAGCAAAGCGAGGCGCAGAGGCGCCTTACCACACCTAGTACAGTGCCTTTCAGCTTATCGAGCTATTGTGCTAAGGCGAAGTGGCCGAGGCAGAGCCCCATTTTGGCTGCCCTTTAAAATTTAAAAAAGAAATGTTTTTCCTTAAATTTTTTCTCCCAAGTTACAGGTCTAAAGTGTAAATTCAGACATTATATTACAAATTACAAAGGTAAAATCTAAACGTGGATGAGGAAAAAGAGGACTCTAAGGCTTATCATTGGGAATCTTGTGAAGAAAATAGCAATGGCTATAAATCTAAACTATCTAGTTCTAGTGAAGAATCGAAAGATGTGGAGTCCACTGACGACGACTAGGAGCTTGATGATTGATGTTATTTAGAATTTCAGGCTTTAGAGTTTAGATATCATACTTTTGCGTTAACTAATTGTTCTAAAATTCTAGTACTTTAAGTTTATTTGCTTGTTTTTGGAGTTTTTGCTATCGTTTTCGGGTTAATAGGACTTATTTTGGAATTAATGAATTGAGATGTTTGGTTTTATTGCACTCAAGGTTGTTTTTATATATCTTTTATGATTATTATTTAGAAAAATATATAAAATTTTCTTCACGTCAAAAAAGTCGGCGCTATGCGCTATAGCCTAGGGATTTTGGACGTCGCTGCGCTATGCGCCATTAACTATTTTGCTCATCTGAAAAACATTTGCATGCTTAGCGTAAGAAAAAAGAAGAAAGCATTTTACTGTCTCTATCAGCCTAAAGTTTTCTGTAAGATGCCTAGGTTGTGACCAATGGTGGAAAAACAAAAAAAATCATTAGATATCTAGATTTGCCTTCATTACAGCAACTAACTAAATTTTCATCCTTTAAGAATATATGAAAAGGAGCATATTTTCTACACACTTTTAGGCTTTTCTTTTTTTCTTTTCTTTTAAATTACTTTCTTTTGAGTGAAGCTACAATAATTATCGTAAAATATTTTATTGCTGTGAACCACAATCTGATGAATTCTGCTGGAACATATGGAATTTTTGTGCACATAAAGTTTAATGATAGAGAAGTCAAACCATTTATCTAGATTTGTTCTCATTGCAACAGACATCTAAAAATTTCCACTCATTTACAACATAGCATATAAATAGATTGCTAAGAAATGTGATGAAACTATGTGGGAAGTGAACTTCACAATTAAGATTCGAAAGAAATAAGAAATTTTCTTCAATTAGAAATTTAGAACTTACCAAAAGGATCCTGAGTGAATGAAGATTAGGAAGGAAACATAATTATATCAAATGCAAGTCAAAAGTTAAGAATCACCAAATTGGTACGAGAAGGGAATAAAATCAAATGCAAATTTATTACTTACTGAAAAATAATAATTACTAAAAAAATGTATTAAAATGAAATGCGTCAGAATTTGAAAAATACCTAAATCAACATCAAAATCACACCTGAACTTTAAAGTTCATTGAACAACGGGAGCATGTAAATGCATCAATAATAAATGGAGAAATACGGAGACCGATTTACAGAGAAGATGGTTTCAGCCGCAACAATATTAAATATTGAAGTTCTGCATATAAGGAAACAATAAATTTATTATTTTAAGTAAATTTTCTGAAGAAAACTTTAATTTAATTTGAGACATCAAGGTCAAAAGAACACAAAAGCAATCAAGAAACTCTGACAAAATATTTACAAAATCAAATACCTCATACTATAAATAAATCATAGAAAGTCTCACATTTGCTTTTTAATTCACATGAAAATTGCTACAGTTCTCTAACATTGTGTTTGGATCCTTAGAATGGACCATGGAATAAGACCTATTGAGCCCTTGAACGGGTATGTCTGATCTAATTCCGAAGTTGTAATTCATAACTGCAGTGAGGAAAGTTGTAATCTTATCACCCCTTAGTTGACAGAAAAAGAAATGAACTCCTAAAGCCTGCAATTTTAGAGGGTTAATTCTTCAATTGATCTCATTTTCAATTCGGTTTCTATAGGTTTACTTGTCCATACACAATGTTGTTGCCTATAGGTTTACATGTCTTGATTTATCTTATGATGTCATTAACTATGAGCCATTAACTACTATGAATCAAATTATATAATAATTTGTGTTCTACCAACAAGAAGCAAATCAAGCGACGAAAGAATATGAACTTTCAAGTTTATAACCCAATTAATGATGGTAGTAGCTCAGTCAGCCAAGAAAGAAAAGTAAAAAATAACAACTTATTGTAGAAATAACTAAGGGCGAGATCCTTTTGCATATTGGGCGCTTACAGTAGTGTGGCGTGCATAAGAGTCCTGAAAAGCAAGCTCATATTTAGGCATATTTGCAGTTCATTTAACTAATACAAAAAGTAAACAGTATTAATTTACGAAATATTTTATACAAGTGAACAAATAGAAGTTAACCATTGAACTGAAATTGCAGGAGGTAAAGACAAACCTTTTCAGACAAGCACTCCAGATGAAACATATCAGGGCAGTTGTCGCATCACACCAAATTACCACCCGAACCGCATAGGCCGCAAAGATAATCATCTTTGTGACTAGTTTCTACCCGGGCTTTCAAAGCCTTGTACTCTGCTGACCAAGCCTCAAGCTGGCATAAAACCAATGGCTTTCCAGACCCCATAACAAGATTCATCCTCGAGCTATTCACTTCAAGATCAGCATTATTCTTGAACTCGGAAATAAATAGCTTTTTATTACAGCAGATACACCTCAGTATTACCTCTTAGATTCCAAAGATGGATCCCTTCACCTGGAGAAATAATCCTAGAATTAATTAACCAAGATAACACTGTTCTAGGGCGAGCCATAGACAAATTTCCTCTAAGTGAGTTCCTTATATTTGTATTTGGACATCTCTTGAGCAATCTAGAACTGCGTCTAGGGAGTGTGGTAGATTTAAAACTCTTATTTTCCAGAAAGACCGAAACCAAGAGAGAATCGTCGTTGAAATGGCACTCTCTTGATTTCACTGATATACTACATTGTCTATTAGAATCTTTAGTTTCAAAACTACCTTCCTCAGTCTCATTGGTGAAGACGTGACCAGAATTTCCTGAGTTTTTGGTAACTTGATCTTTGATCAGGCTTCCGCTGCTTGAGAATGGGCATGCCATTTGCCTAGTATAGAGATCAAACTAATGGCTCTTTTCAAGAAATTCTTTAAATTATAATCGTTTTATCAAACCAATCACAATTCCAGGTTCATTTGATTTATCCTGCAACAAACCATCGTTATTCAAACCCTTAAACTCTTTGATCGGTAGACTCAAGTTTTGTTGACTTTAAGTTAATTAAGAATAACGTGTCACCCATTTTTCCACCCATGTTTAATGAGAACTAAGAAGAGTGAAAGCTGCCTCGCCGAATTAAAAGATAAGAATAGACAAAAGCCACCTTAGTAAAACAAAAATGCAACTTCTGTTGATTCATTAAAAATTAAATTATTTCCTCCTTAAGAAAATTAACCTTTCAGTGAGGTAATCATAAGATGGTGTACGGAAAGTTGTCACTCATCTGCAAAGAAGTCAATAGCTCCGAAGGCGTGTGCTTTAGCAAAGCGAGGCGCAGAGGCGCCTTACCACGCTTAGTGCAGTGCCTTTCAGCTTATCGAGCTATTGCGCTAAGGCGAAGTGGCCGAGGCAGAGCCCATTTTGGATCTAAACGTGGATGAGGAGAAAGAGGACTCTAAGGCTTTTCATTGGGAATCTTGGGAAGAAAATAGCAATGGCTATAAATCTAAACTATCTAGTTCTAGTGAAGAATCGAAAGATGTGGAGTCCACTGGCGACGATTATGAGCTTGATGATTGATGTTATTTAGAATTTCAGGCTTTAGAGTTTAGATATCATACTTTTGCGATAATTAATTGTTCTAAAATTCTAGTACTTTCAGTTTATTTGCTTGTTTTGGGAGTTTTTGCTATCGTTTTCGGGTTAATAGGACTTATTTTGGAATTAATGAATTGAGATGTTTGGTTTTATTGCACTCAAGGTTGTTTTTATATAACTTTTATGATTATTATTCAGAAAAATATATAAAATGTGCTTCATGTCGAAAAAGTCGGCGCTATGCGCTATAGCCTAGGGATTTTGGAAGTCGCTGCGCTATGCGCCATTAACTATTTTGCTCATCTGAAAAACATTTGCATGCTTAGCATAAGAAAAAAGAAGAAAGCATTTTACTGTCTCTATCAGCCTAAAGTTTTATGTAAGATGCCTAGGTTTTGACCAATGGTGGAAAAACAAAAAAATCATTAGATATCTAGATTTGCCTTCATTACAGCAACTAACTAAATTTTCATCCTTCAAGAATATATGAAAAGGAGCATATTTTCTACACACTTTTTGGCTTTCCCTTTTTCTTTTCTTTTAAATTTCTTTCTTTTGAGTGAAGCTACAATAATTAACGTAAAATATTTTATTGCTGTGAACCACAATCTGATGAATTCTGCTTGAACTTATGGATTTTTTGTGCACATAAAGTTTAATGATAGAGAAGTCAAACCATTTATCTAGATCTGTTCTCATTGCAACAGACATCTAAAAATTTCCACTCATTTACAACATAGCATATAAATAGATTGCGAAGAAATGTGATGAAACTATGTGGGAAGTGAATTTCACAATTAAGATTCGAAAGAAATAAGAAATTTTCTTCAATTAGAAATTTAGAACTTACCAAAAGGCTCCTGAGTGAGTGAAGATTAGGAAGGAAACATAATTATATCAAATGAAAGTCAAAAGTTAAGAATCACCAAATTGGTACGAGAAGGGAATAAAATCAAATGCAAATTTATTACTTACTGAAAAATAATAATTACTAAAAAAAATGTATTAAAATCAAATGCGTCAGAATTTGAAAAATACCTAAATCAACATCAAAATCAGACCTGAACATTAAAGTTCATTGAACAACGGGAGCATGTAAATGCATCAATAATAAATGGAGAAATACGGAGACCGATTTACAGAGAAGATGGTTTCAGCCGCAGCAATATTAAATATTGAAGTTCTGCACATAAGGAAACAATAAATTTGTTATTTTAAGTAAATTTTCTGAAGAAAACTTTAATTTAATTTGAGACATCAAGGTCAACAGAACACAAAAGCAATCAAGAAACTCTGACAAAATATTTACAAAATCAAATACCTCATACTATAAATAAATCATAGAAAGTCTCACATTTGCTTTTTAATTCACCTGAAAATTGCTACAGTTCTCTAACATTGTGTTTGGATCCTTAGAATGTACCATGGAATAAGACCTATTGAGCCCTTGAATGTGTATGTCTGGTCTAATTCCGAAGTCGTAATTCATAACTGCAATGAGGAAAGTTGTAATCTTATCACCCCTTAGTTGACAGAAAAAGAAATGAACTCCTAAAGCCTGCAATTTTAGAGGGTTAATTCTTCAATTGATCTCATTTTCAATTAGATTTCTATAGGTTAACTTGTCCATACACAATGTTGTTGCCTATAGGTTTACATGTCTTGATTTATCATATGATGTCATTAACTATGATCCATTAACTACTATGAATCAAAATATATAATAATTTGTGTTCTACCAACAAGAAGCAAATCAAGCGACGAAAGAATATGAACTTTCAAGTTTATAACCCAATTAATGATGGTAGTGGCTCAGTCAGCCAAGAAAGAAAAGTAAAAAATAACCACTTATTGTAGAAATAACTACGGGCGAGATCCTTTTGCACATTGGGCGCTTACAGTAATGTGGCGTGCATAAGAGTCCTGAAAAGCAAGCTCATATTTAGGCATATTTGCAGTTCATTTAACTAATACAAAAAGTAAACAGTACTAATTTACGAAATATTTTATACAAGTGAACAAATAGAAGTTAACCACTGAACTGAAATTGCAGGAGGTAAAGACAAACCTTTTCAGACAAGCACTCCAGATGAAACATATCAGGGCAGTTGTCGCAGCACACCAAATTACCACCCGAACCGCATAGGCGGCAAAGATAATCATCTTTGTGACTAGTTTCTACCCGGGCTTTCAAAGCCTTGTACTCTGCTGACCAAGCCTCAAGCTGGCATAAAACCAATGGCTTTCCAGACCCCATAACAAGATTCATCCTCGAGCTATTCACTTCAAGATCAGCATGATTCTCGAACTCGGAAATAGATAGCTTTTTATTACAGCAGATACACCTCAGTATTATCTCTTAGATTCCAAAGATGGATCCCTTCACCTGGAGAAATAATCCTAGAATTCATTAACCAAGATAATACTGTTCTAGGGCGAGCCATAGACAAATTTCCTCTATGTGAGTTCCTTATATTTGTATTTGGCAATCTTTTGAGCAATCTAGAACTATGTCTAGGGAGTGTGGTAGATCTAAAACTCTTATTTTCCAGAAAGACCGAAACCAAGAGAGAATCGTCGTTGAAATGGCACTATCTTGATTTCACTGATATACTACATTGTCTATTAGAATCTTTAGTTTCAAAACTACCTTCCTCAGTCTCATTGGTGAAGACGTGACCAGAATTTCCTGAGTTTGTGGTAACTTGATCTTTGATCAGGCTTCCGCTGCTTGAGAATGGGCATGCCATTTGCCTAGTATAGAGATCAAACTAATGGCTTTTTTCAAGAAATTCTTTAAATTATAATCGTTTTATCAAACCAATCACAATTCCAGGTTCATTTGATTTATCCTGCAAAAAACCATCGTTATTCAAACCCTTAAACTCTTTGATCGGTAAACTCAAGTTTTGTTGACTTTAAGTTAATTAAGAATAACGTGTCATCCATTTTTCCACCCATGTTTAATGAGAACTAAGAAGAGTGAAAGCTGCCTCGCCGAATTAAAAGATAAGAATAGACAAAAGCCACCTTAGTAAAACAAAATGCAACTTCTGTTGATTCATTAAAAATTAAATTATTTCCTCCTTAAGAAAATTAACCTTTCAGTGAGGTAATCATAAGATGGTGTACGGAAAGTTGTCGCTCATCTGCAAAGTAGTAAATAGCTCCGAAGGCACGTGCTTTAGCAAAGCGGGGCACAGAGGCGCCTTACCACGCCTAGTGCAGTGCCTTTCAGCTTATCGAGCTATGGCGCTAAGGCGAAGTGGCCGAGGCAGAGCCCCATTTTGGCTGCCCTTTAAAATTTGAAAAAGAAATGATTTTTCCTTAAATTTTTTCTCCCAAGTTACAAGTCTAAAGTGTAAATTCAGACATTATATTACATATTACAAAGGTAAAATCTAAACGTGGATGAGGAGAAAGAGGACTCTAAGGCTTATCATTGGGAATCTGGGGAAGAAAATAGCAATGGCTATAAATCTAAACTATCTAGTTCTAGTGAAGAATCTAAAGATGTGGAGTCCACTGACGACGACTATGAGCTTGACGATTGATATTATTTAAAAATTTCAGGCTTTAGATTTAGATATCATACTTTTGCGTTAACTAATTGTTCTTGTTGGTACCAAGTGGTCAGATGAGGTCTAGAGGTGGGTGGGGGTGAATAGACCTCTGAAAAATTTTGAACTTAAAAACTTTTCAGTCTTCTGTCAGCAGACTAAGCTGATGAAGAACAGTAAGCTAACTATGCTGATCGTGAACAAATCTTGAACAGCAGAGTGACCACTCTTCTTACAAATACTTAGCTGTTTTTCAGCAAAACAATTTTTCTTTAGAGTATACTTGCAGCGGATGTTTTAAAGAGTTTTTCACAAGTAACTTAAGTTATTTTAAAAGATTTTATCCCCAGTTTAAAACTCCTTTAAAATCTTTCAATCAATTCAAAGTGTAAGGTTTTGCAAGTTTAAAATATGCAATAAAACTTAAATGCAAACACAACACAAAGAATTTTTATAGTGGTTATATGGATAAAAATCCTTTAGTCCACTCTTCCAGATCACTTAGATTCTGGGTTATACTATAAACACAAAGTTTACAATATGTCTCCACTTATACCTAGACAACAAATGAAAAAGTTATAAGCTCACAATAGAAAATCACTCAGAAAACCTATCCTCTGAAGTTAAATCACTCACAAAGACGGATTTAAACTTCGCACAACACTCAGCTAATACAAATCACTCAGAATGTATTTTCAATTTGAGCTTCAACTGGGTTTCCGTCAACAGATGACTTCCACCAGACGAGTGAGTTGTTCGAGCTTCTTGAGACTTAGATAATTTCTGCTTCAAAGCGAATTCTCAGATTGTTGTTGTTTTTTTCGCTCGTTCAAATCAGCTCCTTTTATACTTGGATTTGAAAATATGACCGTTGAAGAAAAATCAAATCTTCAAATCCATAGCCTTAGCCCGAAATCAGAACGGCTACCTGCTACAGTACCTTTTCTGCTGTACTTTCCTGTAGCTGCATTAAATGCACTCTGCTGATCCGAGGTTATCTTCAATCATTTGCCATTACTACCCTTCTCTTGCAGCATTTATTACACTAAGTGCATTTATTACCGTTGGACTAATCTCTTGATCTCTTCTACTCTGCTAATCGAAGCAACCCATCTGATAGGCACTCTGCTGATCAAACTCTGAACTAATCAAATTTGAGTCAGCTGATAGTCTACCCTTCTGTTTGCTGTTTCAGCATGAGATCACTAGTCTTCTGGGCTTTGAACTTTGAACTCTTCTGATGTCTTCTTTACTTGTTCAAAATTCTTCCAAGGGAACTAAGCTTTCCATACTTAGCTGATAATGATGTTTTGGAAATCATCAAAACCTTCCCATAATTACTTATCGTCTTTGCACTTCATCTTCATCTTCATCCAACAATTTCCCCATTTTTTATGATGACAAAACTTCAGCTAAGTACCTGTACCTAAACTAAAGTTTTTATCCTCAAAAATTTATGAGATAGAAATAGTCTGTTGGATTTAAACTTGCAATTTTATAGATATTTGAAAAGACTACAGATTACAAGTCTTGAACAGATGAGATGTACAAAGACAACAAAAGAAAATTACAAGGAAATTACAAATAAAATAGCACTAGTCTTCTTCTTTTTCCTTGTCTTCTTTTTCTTCAGCTGGCTCAGATGTCTCAGCTATAGATTCATTTAATCTTTTCCTTAGAAGCTCCATATTTTTATACTTCACATCAGGGTCAAGCTGTTCTTCAGCTGAGTCCTTAGCAGCAGCTAATTCTTTGTCAGATTTGGCCTTTGCTTCAGCTTCAATGTCTTCAGCTTCACTTTCTTCTGTGTCAGATTGATTTGCTGGTCTGCTGGTTCCTTCATTCTCATTTTCATTTGCAGATTCTTCCAGCATTTCAGTCTCTTCCAATTCAGCAGTCTTCTCTTCTACCTTATCTTCCCCCTTTTTGTCATCATCAGCAGGGTCGACTTGGTATTTAGGTGAGACTGGTGTGATTTGGAGAGAATCACAGAGAAGTCTGATGTTCTCATTCATAGCATTTATCTGAGCTCCTTGTCTTAGCTGATTTGCTTGTATGACATCAGCTTGAGCAGCATTGTTGATCTGATTTACTTCAAAAGCATGCATTTTGTTGAGAACTGCTTCACCTTGATCACCCAGCTGAAACTGAGTTGCAAGTACCAGATCAGCAGAGGATTTGAAGGATTGAGCCATGTTCATCAAGGTTTCATCTTCAGTTTTTATGGCCATCTCAACAGTCTGTGTTATGTCCCTCCAACCAGCAGCTGTGCTCTGAGTTCTGGCTTGAATCATATCTATATCCTGTCTGATAGTCTTCACATTATCTTCAATTACATCAGCAGGGATAAAAGCAGCTTTCTGGATTTGTGGACTTAATGCATCCAATAGATTTGCAGTTATCCGTTCTTCCATTTCCTTCAGTGACTTGGTGATCATCTGTTGGATGAAATCAGATAGGAAATTCTGCAAAGTCTGAGAAGTAGATGCAACATTAGATGGAATAGAGGGTAAGGCAAGAACTTCATTTTCTGTTGTCTGATTTGCTGAACCAGAGGCAATCTCCTGTCTTTTGGTTTCATCAGCTTGACTGGGAGTGCTTTCCTTCTCCTCAGTTTGATCAGCAGCCTTTTCTTCCTTATTCTCCTCTGAGTCCTTGATCTGATCAGCAGGGTCGGAGGAGTCTTCTGTTTCCTTACTTTTCTCTTTTTGTTCAGTATACTCATCTTTTTTCTTGCTTTGATCAGTAGGAGGTGCTTTGATCTTCTTCACCTCAGTGATGGCGTGGACTTTACCAGCCTCATCTAAGGCAGTCCTGTGAGTAATCCATGTAAAGTCATCAATGGCAACAAATGGTGACACTGGATCCTCAGGTAGATCTTCATATGGTCTGATTGCAGGACCATATACTATCTGCTTCAGACTAGGAAGGGGGATCATTGAACTTGATTGCCCCTTCATCTTTCTAGTCGTTTTTGCCCATGTCTTCATAGTCTGGGAGACAGCCAATCTGATAGACCGTTTCTTCAAGTCTTCATTTTCAGCATATTCTTCTGGAACAGAGTCATATATCTTTTTGGCTTCAGCCTTGACAACTTTGCTGATCCTCAGTCTAAGTTTGTCTAAAAAGAACTCTGAGTCAAGTGCTTGTGTTAGTGATCCTGTTTCAAGCCATTTAAGAACCCAGGCCTCTTCATCATTGAAGGCTTTCCAGCTATTTATCTGTTCCTTGCTCTTTGTCAGACGATAGTCCCTCCATCTGTTGTAGCGGACTTTTTCCTTGTTAAACATCGTCAGACGAGTGATTTTGTCATTTTCAGCATCCAACCTTTGTATGAACTCATCAAAGGCTTCTGGATTGTCTCTTACAATTTCCAGAGCCAATTTCACTTTTGATCTTCTCTTAGGTTGAATTTTAGGAGCTGGCATCAATGGTTTGGGCTTGTTGGGGTCTCTTGGTTCCCCAATCTGTATTCCACCAGCCTGCCTTGGACCATGGGCGTCCTTGGTGCTGGCTTCTATTGCAGCAGCTAACTCAGCTGCTTCAACAGCATCCCTTTCTGCTTGAGTCATTTTGCTGGCTTCTTCTTCCAGCCTCTTGAGCTCAAGACTTTTCAGTCTATCTTCCTCAGCTTTTTCTGCAGCTAATCTCTGCTTTTTATCATCATCTAACTTTTTCTGTTCAGCAGCAGATATGTAGGGAAGAACAATCTTACCAGTCCTTAGCTTTCTAGCTTCAGGACTTTCTATTACTTGGAGTGGAGTGGCAGCAACAGGAGTAGGGTGCAAAAGGGGTACACTCCCTTCACTTGTTGTGCCAGTCTGCTGTTCAACTTCTCCTTCAGCAGACTCTCCAATCTTATCAGCAGCAGCCTCTCTAGCAGGCGCTTCAGCTTGTTCAACAGCAGCCTCTATAATAGGTTCTTCAATAGTAACAGGCCTTTCAGCTGATGTTGGTGATTCTGTGATTGTTATGGTAGGTTCTTCAGAGAAAGTGACCTTTCTCTTTGCCTTAGATTTGGCAATTCTTTTAGTTGGTGGCTTGGCTTGGGGTGGTCCCCTTGCCGCACTTCTGGTCCTTACTCTTTCAAGAGGAATTGCTTCATCAGACTCGGTTTTTTCAGGAGAAGAGCCTGTCTCCATCTTCTCAAGCTCAGCAGTGAAGTCATCTATCACCTTCTCAGGGACTTCATTCTCAGTTTGTGCTGATCCAGCTTCAACAGCAGTGCTTGCTGTTTGATCAGCAGACTTGTTAGTCTGACCTTCCTTCTTTCTTTTCTTAGAAGGAGTCTTTTTAGCTTTTGCAGGAGCCTTCCTCTTAGGAGCAGCCACACTCCTGACGGGCTCATACAACTTGAACTCTTTACTGGGATGAGTAGGCTTCCCACCAGCCATTGGGCATCTTAAATTCATGAACATATGACTAAGTAGAATGGCATGGTCAGTCCTCTTATCACTTAGCAGATCATATACATGAGCTGCCCAGTTGACCTTCAAGCCATAATAGATGCAAATCATAGTGTAAAACCTTTTTCTTGGTAACCCATCCAAAGAGCTTGTACTGCAGTCCAGTACCTTTGCAATGATGTCTGTGAACCTCTGATACTCATCTTTCAATTGAGTTTTCATCAGAGTACCAGTCATCTCCTCTCCCTCCTTAGCACAAATTGCCCAAAATTCCTCCTCCTTTCCAGACCCCATGTCTGTTACATCTCCTCCTTTATCCTTCAACTTATATATCTCATGTAAGACGGCAGCAGAAACAACAATTTTCTTACCTCCAATCACAGCCGACATAACTATGTCATTTTCAGTGAACTTTCTGGTTGAGTAGAAGTGATCTACGTCTTCTAGATAAACTCTGTCCTCGTGGGCTTCCAAAACCGGTACCAAAGATGCTTCCTTGATATTTTCCATGATTGAACGCATCAAATCGGTGCCAGAGGAGTGAAACTTGTTATAGTTCAGGTATCTTCCGTCAATGATTTTCTCCATTTCTGAGATTTCTAAGTAGGATTTTGTGAGAGCAGTAAACTTTGAAAGCGAGAGAGATTGAGTTGTTAGAGAATTTGAGAGTTTATGTGTGCGTAAGACGACTGATCTGTTCAGATCGGATTTTATATGTTTCCTATTGTTTAGGTTATCGTGATTAATATGAGACGTTGGATCAATCTGACAGTTTATTAATCGTGTGGGTGAGAGCTGCGGATTTCAATTTTATTATTTTAATGTCAGACAGGCGGGAAACTCAATCGTTACCAATCTGTTACTTATAAAAGCGTGTTTCTAGAAATGCGATTTTATAACCATGCTTATATAATGTATCAGATGAGTGGAGTTTAACTTATCTGACAGAACAATGATCTGTTATCTGATATTACTAGAGAAAGCCAATAGCTAGTAATCTTCCTCTGCTGTTTGTCAATCCAGCAAGATAAATTGATCTTCAATCTTCAATAACTTGATCTTCTGTTGAAAATATAACTTCAACTAACTGTCATTAACAAATATCATCTTTTAATCAGAAGTACCGCTAGTCTTACACGTTCCCCCTGACTTTAAGAATTCATAAGTTAACTAGTCTGTTGAGAGTAAATCCTTGAAGATAATAATAGATGACTGTGCTGATGTACTTCAGTAATCTGATAAGTTCCCCCTCAGCTTATGCATCCAAATTAAGTAGTCCCAGCTCAGCTCTTAGAGTTGAGAACCTTACTTCACTTAAAGGTTTAGTGAAAATATCAGCAATCTGATTGTCAGTATGAACATACTCAATCAAAACATTGCCTTTTTCCACATGATCTCTAATGAAGTGATGCTTAATCTCAATGTGTTTAGTCCTTGAATGACTTGTAGTGTTCTGAGTAAGAGATATTGCACTTCTATTGTCACAGTAGATTGGAATTCCACTGATCTTGATATTGTAGTCTTCTAGTTGATGCTTCAACCATAGTATTTGTGCACAGCAAGCTCCAGCATCTATATACTCAGCTTCAGCACTAGATATAGAAACTGAAGTCTGTTTCTTACTCATCCATGAGATCAGACGACTACCCAAGAACTGACAGGCACCTGTTGTGCTTTTTTTGTCAATCTTCAGCCAGCAAGGTCTGAATCTGAATAACCAATAAGCTCAAATCCAAATTCTCTAGGATACCACAATCCCAATTCTTGAGTGCCCTTAATATATTTCAGTATTCTTTTGGCAGCTAAGAGATGAGATTCTTTGGGATTTGATTGAAATCTTGCACAAACCCCAACTGAGTACATGATATCAGGTCTACTTGTTGTTAGATATAACAGTGACCCAATAATGCCTCTGTATTTGGTCATGTCCACTGATTTGCCATCTTTATCTTTATCCAAACGAAGACTTGTAGACATAGGAACAGTAGCAGTAGAGCTAGTTTCCATACCAAATTTCTTGAACAGATCTCTTGTGTATTTTGCTTGGTTGATGAATATACCATCAGGCAACTGTCTAACTTGCAAACCAAGAAAATAATTGAGTTCACCCATCATGCTCATTTCAAACTTATTCTGCATGAGCTTGGAGAACTTGTCACACATCATGCTCTTGGAGCCTGTTTCAGTCCATAGAGGGCTTTCTTTAGACGATACACCTTGTCTTCTTGTTGATAAGCTTCAAATCCAGGTGGTTGTTCAACATACACTTCTTCTTGCAATTCTCCATTGAGAAATGCAGATTTCACATCCATCTGATAGACAGTGAAGTTCTTGTAAGCAGCATATGCTAGAAACAGTCTGATTGCTTCAAGTCTTGCTACTGGTGCAAATGTTTCATCAAAGTCTATTCCTTCTTCTTGACAATAACCCTTGGCCACTAATCTTGCTTTGTTTCTGGTAACAATACCATCTTCATTCATCTTATTTCTGAAAACCCATTTAGTGCCAATTACTCTTTGATGATTTGGTCTAGGAACTAAGTACTAGACTTCATTCCTTTCAAATTGATTCAACTCTTCTTGCATAGCTTCAATCCAGAAGGTATCATTGAGAGCTTCTTCAATTAGTTTAGGCTCTATTTGAGACAGAAAACTAGCAAACATAGCATCTTGTGCAGCACCTCTTCTTGTTTTCACTCTATCCAAAGGATCACCAATCACTAACTCTGGAGGGTGATTCCTGAGCCATCTGAGATCAGGTTGCAGATCTGGATGTTGTCCTTGATTATGATCTTGCAACACTACTGTTGGAGTTCCAGTAGTAGTCTGTTGAACATTTGTTGTCTGTCGAACAGTCTCTGGTCTGTCAGCTGTTTGTAACTCGTCTGTTAGACAATCAGTGATCTGATTTTGAACAGCACTTGAGTTGGCAGCTGAGTTGAGATCAGGTAGTATGATGGGAATGTTGGGTTTTCGTGGGTATAATTGTCAACTACAACGGTGTGGAATTTAAAATTTTTATACACCACTACCCAGGGTTCTTATTAGCACATATAAATAAGTATGAATTCATTTCAGCACATATACTAAAACGAAAAGCTGGTAAAATTAACATTTTACCTCACCACAGGCAAAGGCGGTGGTTTCTCCGGTCTTCTTTTGGGTCACTAGAGCACCCCAAATGTTGTGCCTCTAGAGAATAGTCCACACCGGCTGGATCTGCAATCACTTTAATCCTCAGGCTCAGAACTAGGAGAAAAGCAGCTCAGATTCAAGAGTTGGATTTGGATCCAACTCTAGATGCAGAACGGAAGAGGGAGAGAGTTGCTGCACGGCCGATCTACAACCAGGGGCGGCGGCGGCGGCGGTTGCTAGGCGGCGGCTAGGGTTTCTTGGGGAGGGGGCGGCGGCTAGTGAGGAGAGGAGATTAGGGTTTTGCTTTTTCCTTGCTTGCTTAGGGTTTTGATGCTTGAAGACTCCTATTTATAGGAGAGTTCAAACCCTATCCCTAATCTTATCTCCTAGCTAATGGGCTATCAGATAAGTCTGGCCCAATCCCTTTCTATTTAATTATTCCTTTAATTAAATAGCCCAAGTCATTTAATTAACCACTTTAATTAAATGGCCCATTTATTTAATTAACACTTTAATTAAATAATCCAATAAATCTAATTAAAGATTCAATTTAATTAATTAGATAAATCTAATTAATTTCTCTCCAGGAATTATTCCTTTAATTCCTTATCTTGATTTAACTACTTTAAATCATTTCGTTCTGCCACTGACTATCACAGTTCCAGCTTTTGTGTGTGACCCTCTAGGTTCACCATCAATTGGCCGCAGGCTCACATTTCTGTGATTTAATTAGTGAGCAATTAATTATTTAATTAATTGCTCCGATCAATCAAACTACTTTCAATTGACCACTCCAGAATTAATCCACTATTAATTCAGGAGTACCCACACCTCATGGTCGATGTCTAGCCACAAGCCCATGAGGCCCAACTTCAGGTGAATTGACTTTAGTGAACCTTAAACCTCTTATAAGTACCATGTACATACGGTCCTTCTAACGACTAATTTCCCGATCGAGACCTAGGGTGTGTGAATTGGTCGGCACCTCTAATCATCTCGATTCTGTACTTTCTAATTCAGGATAATACTTCCAGTGTGACTGCTAAATCTGGAAACCCCTTTCCAAATCCATCACTGACCATGGCCATGGATTTCTCGGAATGTATAATCGAAGAATGTACAGGAAATTCCCTCATCCATTACAATGAGTCGGTAGATCCTATATTGATGCTAACCATCCGCGCATACGACTATACATACCCAACGTAGGCGCACAATGGACAGGCTACGTGCCCGGCTCCTAAATCAAAGTATGCACACCCGTATACCGAATTCGCCCTAGCACCTCAAGTCTAAGGACTAAATCGTACACTGTTATAAGTCTTGAGAGACATCCCACCACCGATATGCTTTTAAGCACTTCCACAATGGGTCTCTCTGTTCGGGTCGTTCGATGCGTCCGATCCCCTATCGAACCACCTAGTCATATGCACTGACATTAACAATGTCTTGTTCATGAAACGACAACAAATTCACTTTTAGTGAATCATGCATAATCCTACAAGTCTTAACGATTCATTCGATACCCCGTCTCGATATGAATCTATGACTTGGAACATTTTTGAGATCACGACCTTTGAGACTGTTTCATGATTAATCGCACCCAATACTGAAGTGAATAGTCCCGTAGTCATGAGTGATCTCAGGGTTTCAACCAATCGCTTAAATGTGTTCGCGAAAGATGAAGATGGCCATTTGTTTATATTATGAATTCTCAATAAAAAAAACAGTTCGTATTAATTGATAAATCAAAGATTCTGTCAAGATAAAATAATGTTCCTATTACAAGCTATTTTGTTGGCTTGCAGGGCACTATCCTATCAGGGAACATATTCTTCATTCTTTCCAACATTCAACTTCTGTAAATCAGTAGACAGATCTTGATTAATATTTTGATTCTTTTCAGAAGATTGACTTGGCTCATCAAATACTACATGAATGGATTCTTCTATTAGTAATGTTCTTTTGTTAAAAACTCTATAAGCCTTACAAACAGTAGAGTATCCTACAAAAACAGCTTCATCAGCCTTTTCTGCAAATGCAGTAAGGTGATTTTTCCCATTATTTAACACAAAACATTTACAACCAAAAATCTTAAAATAATGTATGTTTGGTTTCCTGTTGTTCCAAACTTCATATGGAGCCTTGTTCTGATTTTTGTTGATCATGCATCTGTTCTGGGTAAAGCAGGTTGTGTTTGTTGCTTCTGCCCAAAATCTTTGTGGCAGCTTAGCTTCAGCTATCATGGTTCTGACAGCTTCTTTTAGTGTTCTGTTTCTCCTTTCAGCAACGCAATTCTGTTGAGGGGTTCTAGCAGCTGAATACTCATGATGTATTCCTTTAATATTACAATACTCTTCAACAATAGAGTTTGTGAACTTTGTCCCTCTATCTGATCTGATCTTCAATATTTTTATGCTTTTCTCATTCTGGATCAGTTCCATCAGATTAGTAAGATGTTCCTTGGTTTCACTTTTCTTCTTCATGAAAATCACCCAAGTATATCTTGAATAGTCATCCACAACAGCTAGGCAGTATTTCTTTCCACCATTGCTGACTGGATCAATGGGTCCAAATAAGTCCATATGTAGTAGCTCCAATATTCTTTCAGAAGATTGGTGCTTCTTGCTTTTGAAAGATGACTTGATTTGTTTCCCCTTCTGACAGGCGTCACAAAGCTTGTCTTTGCTCATGACTGTTTTTGGAATCCCTTCTACCAGATTATTCTTTATCAATCTATTTATGGTCTTGAAGTTTAAATGATTCATCCTTTTGTGCCATAGCCAACTAACTTCACTTGGTGTTGATGCCACCAAACATATGTTTGAATTATTGTCAGCAGAATTCCAGTCGACTATGTAGACATTTCCCTGTCTTCTTCCAGATAGAATTAACTTCTTTGTACCAATCTGTTCAACGTAGCACTTATCTGTTGAGAAAATGACTGAATATCCTTTGTCACAAAATTGACTTATGCTCAGCAGATTATACTTGAGGCCTTTAACATATGAGACGTCAGATATCTCTATGTTTCCTCTGATCAATCTTCCTTTAGCTTTAATCTTGCCTTCCTTGCTGTCTCCAAAAGTAACTTTTGGACCATCCACAGCAACAGCATCAGTCAGCTCATGTATGCTTCCACACATGTGCCTTGAACAACCACTGTCCAAGTACCAGATCTTCTCTACTTTACTCCTACTCCTAATCCTATCCTACAAAACAAAAATAAAATTGTTTTAGGTACCCTTATTGAGAGGATCCTGAAGGATTAGTTCCACCTTTGAAAACCCAAGATGTTGATGTCTTAGGCTTCTGAGTTTTAACAGGAACATGAACAGTTTCATTTTTATCATAGTTATCAGATAAGTCATGTTGATGATCAGTATGATAAGGATAATGTTCATAAGCAAGGTAAGGTGCATGATAAGCAGGGTATGCATGCATTGGATGAGCAGGGTAAGGTGCATAGTAACTAGGAAATTGAGGTGCATGATACATAGGAGGATATGCAGCAGGTTGCACATAATATGATCATTTCCATACCAAGCATTTTGATTTTTCTTATTCCTATGCTTCTTTGGTTTACTAGTTGCTTGCTCATTAACAGACGACTTAGTTTTACCACTAGTCTGATTCAGTTTAGCTTTATCAGCAGACTTCTTGGGACTCTGTTGTTTGGTCTTACTAGTCTGTTTACCTACACTAGGCTCTTTGCTCTTTTTAGCCTTAGGAGATTTCTTCTCCTTTACCACTTTCTCAGGTGAAGCAGGTCTAGCAGTTTGAACATACAAAATGACCTTACTATTGTCAGCAGATATAAATTTCTCAGTATGATTCAATTCTTGCTTATCCTGTTCTAAAGGCATCTTTTGTTTACTAGACATGTGAGTGGATGCAGCAGATGATTTCTCATGAGACTCAATAATCTTTTCAAGTTCCATGATCTTTCCTTTATAAACTTCACATTCAGCTTTCAGAGATTCATGTTCTTCTTCAAGCAGTTTATAGTCATCTGATTTTTTAGGCTTTTCAGCTTTAAGTTTCAGTGAGTTGTTTTGCTCTTTTAACAAGATCATCTCTTCCTTAAGCTTTTTATATGCTTCAGCAATACCAGTATTGTTGAGCATCATTTGTTCAAATGAATTAAACAATTCATTATCAAGAGGTGTTACCTCTTCCTCAGAGTCATCAGATTCCTTGGCCATCAGGCAGAGTAGAGCAGGTTTCTCTTCATCAGACGACTCTTCATCAGACGTATCTGAATCTGAATCAGATGAGTAGACAGCAGTCAGCTTCTCTGCTTCAGCCATCATTGCCTTGCCTCTCTGATGCTTTCTTTCTTTTCTGATTCTCTTCTCTTCCTCAGTGTACTTCTCTGCTTTTGGATATGGACAGTCTCTGATGAAATGTCCCAATTTCCTGCAGTTATAACACATTAGTTTTGCTTTATAATCATCTTTTTCTTGAAAAGAAGAGTTAGGTTTAGAAGTAGAAGCATTATTGTATTTGTTCTTCATTTTTCTCTTGTAGAACTTCTTGAAATTGTTCATCAGCAATGCTACATCTCCAGCTGTGTACTCCTTTTTGTTGAGTAGAGTGGCTTCATCAGATGAGTCCACTTCTTTGCTTTTCTGTGCTGGTCTTCTGGTATTTTCAGCAGCAACCAGTGCAGCTGTGGGTCCTGAAGTTGAGGTTTCTTCAATTCCCATTCTAGGCAGTTTATACTCGAATGCCTTGAGTACGGAGAACAGCTCTGTAAGAGAAATCTTCCCCAGATCTCTTGATTCTTCCATTGCTGTTACTTTCATGTTGAACTTTGGGGGTAAGGCCTTTAGTACTCTGACAGTGATCTCTTTGTCAATGAAGGTCTTTCCCAGCTTTAGAACTTCATTGAGTGTTCTGGTGAACCTGGTATCCATCTGATCAATGGTCTCTCCAGACTTCATCATGAAGTTATCCAGTTTCTCCAAAGCAACAGTAAGCTGATGCTCTTTTATGGCATCATTTCCTTCACTCATGTCTCTGACCTTGTCCCACATCTCCTTTGTAGTTTTGCAATGTTTGACCTTGTCAAATCGATCATTATCCAGGGCTTTGGTCATGATGAATCTTCCAACTTTATCCAGATTGAATAGCTTTATCTCTTCTGGAGTCATCTCATGAAGGTCTTTTTCCACCACGGTATCAACTTCATTAATCTTTATCGTCTTGGTGAATCTGAATGGACCTTTAATGATACATGTATACATGTTGTCATTGTAGGCAGCTAAGAAGATCTCCATTCTGATCTTCCAATCTTCAAACGACATACCAGCAATGTGGGGAACATGGCTGATACAGTCCATTTTTCAAAAAGTTTTAATTTTTCAAAAAGATGCTCTTTTGAAAAGTTTTGAAAACGTTTGAAAAATACTTGGATCAAGCTCGTTGATCAGGTAGCTGATTCAAATGAACCACCTGCTCTGATACCACTTGTCTAGAGGGGGGGGGGGGTGAATAGACCTCTGAAAAATTTTGAACTTAAAAACTTTTCAGTGTTCTGTCAGCAGACTAAGCTGATGAAGAACAGTAAGCTAACTATGCTGATCGTGAACAAATCTTGAACAGCAGAGTGACCACTCTTCTTACAAATACTTAGCTGTTTTTCAGCAAAACAGTTTTTCTTTAGAGTATACTTGCAGCGGATGTTTTAAAGTGTTTTTCACAAGTAACTTAAGTTCTTTTAAAAGATTTTATCCCCAGTTTAAAACTCCTTTAAAATCTTTCAATCCATTCAAAATGTAAGGTTATGCAAGTTTAAAATATGCAATAGAACTTAAATGCAAACACAACACAAAGAATTTTTATAGTGGTTATATGGATAAAAATCCTTTAGTCCACTCTTCCAGATCACTTAGATTCTGGGTTATACTATAAACACAAAGTTTACAACATGTCTCCACTTATACCTAGACAACAAATGAAAAGGTTATAAGCTCACAATAGGAAATGACTCAGAAAACCTATCCTCTGAAGTTAAATCACTCACAAAGACGGATTTAAACTTCGCACAACACTCAGCTAATACAAATCACTCAGAATGTATTTTCAATTTGAGCTTCAACTGGGTTTCCGTCAACAGATGACTTCCACCAGACGAGTGAGCTGTTCGAGCTTCTTGAGACTTAGATAATTTCTGCTTCAAATCGAATTCTCAGATTGTTGTTGTTTTTTTCGCTCGTTCAAATCAGCTCCTTTTATACTTGGATTTGAAAATATGACCGTTGAAGAAAAATCAAATCTTCAAATCCATAGCCTTAGCCCGAAATCAGAACGGCTACCTGCTACAATACCTTTTCTGCTGTACTTTCCTGTAGCTGCATTAAATGCACTCTGCTGATCCGATGATATCTTCAATCATTTGCCATTACTACCCTTCTCTTGCAGCATTTATTACACTAAGTGCATTTATTACCGTTAGACTAATCTCTTGTGCTGATCGAAGCAACCTATCTGATAGGCACTCTGCTGATCAAACTCTGAACTAATCTGATTTGAGTCAGCTAATAGTCTACCCTTCTGTTCGCTGTTTCAGCATGAGATAACTAGTCTTCTGGGCTTTGAACTTTGAACTCTTCTGATGTCTTCTTTACTTGTTCAAAATTCTTCCAAGGGAACTAAGCTTTCCATACTTAGCTGATAATGATGTTTTGGAAATCATCAAAACCTTCCCTTAATTACTTATCTTCTTTGCACTTCATCTTCATCTTCATCCAACAGTTCTAAAATTCTAGTACTTTCAGTTTATTTGCTTGTTTTTGGAGTTTTTGCTATTGTTTTCGGGTTAATAGGACTTATTTTGGAATTAATGAATTGAGATGTTTGGTTTTATTGCACTCAAGGTTGTTTTTATATATCTTTTATGATTACTATTCAGAAAAATATATAAAATGTGCTTCACGTCGAAAAAGTCGGCGCTATGCGCTATAGCCTAGGGATTTTGGACGTCGCTGCGCTATGCGCCATTAACTATTTTGCTCATCTGAAAAACATTTGCATGCTTAGCGTAAGAAAAAAGAAGAAAGCATTTTACTGTCTCCATCAGCATAAAGTTTTCTGTAAGATGCCTAGGTTGTGACAAATGGTGGAAAAACAAAAAAAATCATTAGATATCTAGATTTGCCTTCATTACAGCAACTAACTAAATTTTCATCCTTCAAGAATATATGAAAAGGGGCATATTTTCTGCACACTTTTAGGCTTTCCCTTTTTCTTTTCTTTTAAATTTCTTTCTTTTGAGTGAAGCTACAATAATTAACGTAAAATATTTTATTGTTGTGAACCACAATCTGATGAATTTTGCTGGAACTTATGGATATTTTGTGCACAGAAAGTTTAATGATAGAGAAGTCAAACCATTTATCTAGATCTGTTCTCATTGCAACAGACATCTAAAAATTTCCACTCATTTACAACATAGCATATAAATAGATTGCGAAGAAATGTGATGAAACTATGTGGGAAGTGAACTCCACAATTAAGATTCGAAAGAAATAAGAAATTTTCTTCAAATAGAAATTTAGAACTTACCAAAAGGATCCTGAGTGAATGAAGATTAGGAAGGAAACATAATTATATCAAATGCAAGTCAAAAGTTAAGAATCACCAAATTGGTACGAGAAGGGAATAAAATCAAATGCAAATTTATTACTTACTGAAAAATAATAATTACTAAAAAAATGTATTAAAATCAAATACGTCAGAATTTGAAAAATACCTAAATCAACATCAAAATCACACCTGAACTTTAAAGTTTATTGAACAACGGGAGCATGTAAATGCATCAATAATAAATGGAGATATACGGAGGCCGATTTACAGAGAAGATGGTTTCAGCCGCAGCAATATTAAATATTGAAGTTCTGCATATAAGGAAACAATAAATTTGTTATTTTAAGTAAATTTTCTGAAGAAAACTTTAATTTAATTTGAGACATCAAGGTCAACAGAACACAAAAGCAATCAAGAAACTCTGACAAAATATTTACAAAATCAAAACCTCATACTATAAATAAATCATAGAAAGTCTCACATTTGCTTTTTAATTCACATGAAAATTGCTACAGTTCTCTAACATTGTGTTTGAATCCTTAGAATGGACCTTGGAATAAGACTTATTGAGCCCTTGAATGAGTATGTCTGGTCTAATTCCGAAGTTGTAATTCATAACTGCAAAGAGGAAAGTTGTAATCTTATCACCCCTTAGTTGACAGAAAAAGAAATGAACTCCTAAAGCCTGCAATTTTAGAGGGTTAATTTTTCAATTGATCTCATTTTCAATTAGATTTCTATAGGTTTACTTGTCCATACACAATGTTGTTGCCTATAGGTTTACATGTCTTGATTTATCTTATGATGTCATTAACTATGTGCCATTAACTACTATGAATCAAATTATATATTAATTTGTGTTCTACCAACAAGAAGCAAATCAAGCGACGAAAGAATATGAACTTTCAAGTTTATAACCCAATTAATGATGGTAGTGGCTCAGTCAGCCAATAAAGAAAAGTAAAAAATAACCACTTATTGTAGGAATAACTAC